>JBBPBX010015694.1:0-37951 GCA_038048925.1 Garcialebias charrua
ATCCATCCATCCATCCATCTTCTTCCGCTTATCCGGGGTCGGGTCGCGGGGGTAGCAGCCTAAGTAGGGAGGCCCAGACTTCCCTCTCCCCAGCCACTTGGAGCAGCTCCTCTGGGGGAATCCCAAGGCGTTCCCAGGCCAGCCGAGAAACATAGTCCCTCCAGCGTGTCCTGGGTCTTCCTCTGGGTCTCCTCCCGGTGGGACATGCCCGGAACACCTCACCAGGGAGGCGTCCAGGAGGCATCCTAACCAGATGCCCGAGCCACCTCAACTGGCTCCTCTCGATGTGGAGAAGCAGCGGCTCTACTCCGAGTCCCTCCCGGATGACTGAGCTTCTCACCCTATCTCTAAGGGAGAGTCCAGCCACCTTGCGGAGAAAACTCATTTCAGCCGCTTGTATCCGAGATCTTGTTATTATTTCATATTCTATGAAAGAAAACATAAAATGAAAGGTGGCAGAAAGAAGAAGAGATCTTATTTTATCTGCCTTTTTTTCAAAAACAAAACAATTTAAACAATCAATTCAAGCCTCTGGTGCTACCTACACCTGTTGCTCTGCCTCCAGCCGTCTGCACCTCCTCCAGCCTCCTGCCTGTCCTCCAGTTCCACACATGCACCACACAGGTAAGGAGAAGTTGTTCTTCTATGTGTTTTTTTATCTGCAAGTGTTGACATCTGTGTGTGGGTTTCAACAGAACCGCCTGCTGCTCCACCTCATGGATCAGCCTCTGGTGCTACCTAAACCTGCTGCTCCGCCTCATGGATCAGCTTCTGGTACTACCTACACCTGCTGCTCCGCCTCATGTATCAGCCTCTGGTGCTACCTACACCTGTTGCTCTGCCTCCAGCCTCTTGCACCTCTGCCAGCCTCCTACCTTTCCTCCAGCTCCACACATGCACCACACAGGTAAGGAGAAGTTGTTCTTCTATTTGTTTTTTTATCTGCAGGTGTTGACGTCTGTGTGTGGGTTTCAACATAACCGCCTGTTGCTCCGCCTCATGGATCAGCCTATGGGGCTACCTACACCTGCTGCTCTGCCTCCAGCCTCCTGCACCTCCTCCAGCCTCCTGTCTGTCCTCCAGATCCACACATGCACCACACAGGTAAGGAGAAGTTGTTCTTCTATGTGTTTTTTTTATCTGCAGGTGTGGACGTCTGTGTGTGGGTTTCAACAGAACCGCCTGCTGCTCCGCCTCATGGATCAGCTCTGGTGCTATCTACACCTGCTGCTCTGCCTCCAGCCTCCTGCACCTCCTCCAACCTCCTACCTGTCCTCCAGCTCCACACATGCACCACACAGGTAAGGAGAAGTTGTTCTTCTATGTGGTTTTTTTTGTGTTGACGTCTGTGTGTGGGTTTCAACAGAACCACCTGTTGCTCCGCCTCATGGATCAGCCTCTGGTGCTACCTACACCTGCTGCTCTGCCTCCAGCCTCCTGCACCTCCTCCAGCCTCCTGCCTGTCCTCCAGTTCCACACATGCACCACACAAGTAAGGAGAAGTTGTTCTTCTGTTTTTTTTATCTGCAGATGTTGACGTCTGTGTGTGGGTTTCAACAGAACCGCCTGTTGCTCTCGCCTCTCTGTCCTCCCACGTCTGTCCTGCATGCTGCCATAGCTTGTCTCCAGTGTCACCTGTTTGTGAACATCAGCAATGAGTAGAACTTGTTCTCTGTGTGTTTTTAATGTTTTCTTTGCAGGTGATTGTCCAGTTGTAACTGCACATTTTCATGTTTGTGTTAATTCTTACACAGATCACATCTTGCACGTTCTACATCAATGGATGTCTGTCCTGCCTGCCTCTGTCATCCTGGACATCTGTCCTGCCTGCCTCTGTCTTCCTGGACATCTGTTCTTCCTGCCTCTGGTGTCCTGCATGCTACCTCCATCCATCACCTTTGTGTGAACACCTTCTGCCTAAATGACTGTTGCCAAAAACAAAAAACTTCATCTGATGCACAGACCTGCTCACATCAGGACCACACACCTGAACTGACACCTGCCTGAACTAACATCTGGCCTAAAATGCTCCCAACATTCATTGTTGAGCAATGGCTAAGCAGTTCCATCAGATCCAGGTTTGAACATGAGAAAAACATCATCTGTCTACCTATACTTCAGAGTCAGAGTCACTCAGAGTCAGATTACTTTTATTAACATTGCACAAGTTTGCACCAGTACAACGTGAATATGTACGTACAGTCATCCGGAAGGGGGCGAGTGTGTTAAGCTGCTGCTATCAGACCACATGAGACATCATATCACATTATGTTCTTCAGTGCGGCCTCTCCCATCCATATCGGGATGAAGGTCAAAGGTGTGAAAACAAGGAAAGAACCATGAGGGTCACAGCGTTGGTATTAAAAAAGGATGTATCACATTTTGTCTTTCATGACACCATATGAGACAGAAAAAACTATACCAGAAGCACGTTTAAGATAATCACATGTTAAGACAGATCACATTTGCTTCAAGTCAAAGATTTCAGTCAAAGTAAGGCAATTTTGTTTCATTTTTCTGCTGCTTCTATCTTTTTCTGAGTTCATGGACTGCACATCAAGACACTGGTTTCACATACGGTACATGATGGATGCAACATGTTTCTGATGGATGTGATTTGCTGCCGATTTGATGTTCATGGTTCATGGTTGACATCATTTGCTGATGGATGGATGGATGGATGGATGTGATTTGCTGCTGATTTGCTACTGTTTGATGTTAACAGCAGCTGCGGTTTCAGAAGTGTTCATGGTTCATGGTTGACATCATTTGCTGATGGATGGATGGATGGGAGTTGCTGCTGATTTGCTGCATTTTGATGTTAACAGCTGCTGCGGTTTCAAAAGTGTTCATGGTTCATAGTTGATATCATTAACAGATTATGGCAGAGAACTATTTGGGAAGAGATTTGTATTTTGTATGCTTTCTCTGTGCTGAAAAATACGTACTGTACCTTTTAAAAGTTCCTGCACTGGACTGTCCTGTACACTAAGGCACTTTGTTTTCATACATCTGGTTCCACAAAGTAGTTTTTTAAATTACAGTATTGGATGTGCTGTGCTGAATAGCAATGTTTAACGTTACTGTACACTACTGTACATGCTGTACAGGTACTGTGTGTGTTTATGGATGAATGTATGGTGTAATGTGTTAGATAAGTGTTTGTAAATAAAGTTCTATGCATGTTTATGGCCCAGTATGTCCGCTTGTTCAGTCTCATGCCGATAAATGTCTGTGCGGCGCTCCGTTAGCGTTATTTCCGCGACCTACGAACGGAATGCGGACCTAGGAACGAGACGCTATTTTCACCCGAGCTACGGCAGAATCGAGCTGCGAACGGTTCTTAGGTCCGGAACTCGTTCGTAGGTCGGGGGTTCCCTGTACTCATGCGTGTAGGCAAGGGGGGTTCGGGGGTTCGAACGAACCGCCCACTTTTAAAGGAGAAGTTGACAATGCTAAACTAATGTGCTTGGATAGCCTAATGGATAAAGTGTCTACCTCCAGTCCCAAAGCTTGTGGGATCAAGTCCTGCATGGTATAATGTTTTTTTTTTTTTTCATTCCAAATTAAAAAAGCACAAGAAAACTATTTACAAAACAGCAAGGAATAAAACAATGCATTAAATGAAAGGAATCAGACGAAGAAAATAATCTTATCTGCCCCTTCTCAAACTATTTTTTTTTCAAACACTCGATTCAAACAACTAATTTTACATTTGTCTTTTATTGGATAAAAAAAGTAGTTAATATGCCTGTGAAGAAAGAAGAATGTGTTAACCACAGGCTGTGGTTAACACATTCTTCTTTTTTTATCCAATAAAAGAGTGTTTGAAAAAAAATAGTTTGAGAAGGGGCAGATAAGATTATTTTCTTCGTCTGATTCCTTTCATTTAATGCATTGTTTTATTTCTTGCCGTTTTGTAAATAGTTTTCTTGTGCTTTTTTAATCTGGAATGAATAATAAAAAAAAATCGTTGTACCATGCAGTACCTGAACTCATGAGCTTTGGGACCGAAGGCAAATGCTTTATCCATTGAGCTATCCAGGCACATTAGTTTAGCATTGTCAACTTCTCCTTTAAAACGAACCGCCCCCCAAAAAATTCTGGCTACGCCCATGGCTTGGACGACCTTAATTTCCCATGAAGTCTGTGAGTTTGCGAGATCTTTGTCGTTTGTGGGGTTATTGAAATCTTTGTCTTTGTCTTGGGCATGACCTAACATCACCCCCCTGTGGTCATGGGGGACCACGCACACAGGTCAGGACGTCCATCCATGGGCACGAGTTAGGATGCCTTTGTTTAGTCTAAGCTGTTTGCGCAGCTTATCGGGAACCGTACACAAGAACCTTATAGGTTTCGGCCAACGTTTCTTCTTACGTTTACCTCTTTCTGTGTAATTCAGGTGTGTCACAACTGTTGGCGCAGTCGCAGGTGTGTCTGATTGTTCAGACTGCGACGGGTCACTGTTGTTGGTGTGCGAGTGTCTCCCCCCTTCGTCTGACGAGGGGTCCTCGCAATCTGTAAAGACAATGTCCTGTTGACTGTCAACATCTTGTCGAATGTCATTTTCCGGACTGTCAGCATCATCTGTGTGGGATCCTTGGATCTCTACACCTTGTTCTACCTGAGGTAGGTAGTGTTCAGTGAGTGCTGAATGTTTCAGCTCGCAGAGGAGGTTCTCAAGTTGGGCCAGAGTTGGGTCCAACTGTTGGATCTTTTCTGCCTCATCTCTATTTGAAGGTTCACTTACCGGGCTTGTGATCTCGGTTGGGGAGTCATCCGTGCCGTCTGTGGTACCATCTGTTAGACAGACCGTGTCATGACCTTCAGGATCTTGTTGACTGTCAGCAATTTGTTGGCTGTCAGCATCTTTAGCAATGTTGTTGTTATTGTCCTCAATGTTATTATTGTTGAAAGCTGTGTGCTCTGAGTTTTTGTGAAAGACAGTGTTGCACATCGCTCCACCAGGTTGGACAATGAAGTTTGTGTTATTATCAATGATAATGCCACTCATTGTATCAGGTTGGTCAACCATTGTAACATTCAAATCCTCTAAAAAACTACTTACTTCCTCTGTCTCTTATGAGCGCAGAGGTGTTGTACCTTTTTTCTGGAGCATTTGTGACTCCTTGCATGTCTCGAACTGTTGCATTCGAGGTGCAGGAGGAAGAGCAGTTCCTCGGCTCTGAACAAACCTCTTTGGGTTTTTCGTAGAGCGGACATCTCCCTTTTGTGGTATTGTGCCTGTCTCAGATTTATCTATCTGAGTAGCTACATGAGCAGAGCTCTGTTTAAACCACTTTGAGTCACTGTTCCAGTTGGCACCAACATTTCGTTGTTTGTTGGTTTGAACATCTTGTTTATCCTCGCTTTCCGTAGGAGAGGGAACCTCTTCTATTTTCAGCAACTGGGGTTTGACCATTTGACCATGGCACACCTCTGAGGGTGTTTTGCTTTGCGTGTGAGCTTCAAAAACATTTATAGCGCACTCTTTTATTTCATCGATGGTGTTTTTGTAATAACACGTGAGGTGTAGAACTTTTCTCAGCGTGGGATGGAGTTTGAAGCTGAAAAGAAGTTTGAAATTTTCATCTTCCTGCATTTCTGGTTCATTTCGATCACCAAAATATGCTTTCAAAATTCTATTATAAAACAGTAATGGGTGTTCATCTTTCTCCTGCAAGATGTGCTTTGCAGCTAGGCATCCACCATGCTTAGTGGGAGTTTCTACCATGTCGGACTGTTCTGTTCCATGTGCAAGAGAAGCAGATCCTTGGTTTGGGGGTACCTGCTGGGACCGCCCATTGTTCAATGGATATTTGAACCCATACTTAATATTTTTTTTAAGTTTACCTGATTTATGAAAGACATTCTCTGTGGCTGAGTAGCCACCACGCTTTGAGACAGATTCTCTCTCTGTGCGAGGTGCAGGGGGAGCAGGTCCTTGGCTTGGGGGTACCTGTTGGGACCCTTTGTTGTAAAAGTCAACTAGATGCTCATACTTTCTAAACCTTGGACACGCAAATTTTTGAACTTCCATCTTTGATTTGATTTTTGTAAAAAATCAATAAGACGGTTCTTAATTTAATGTGTGCAAATAAATCTTTTCTTTCAGTTTAACGGTGAGTCAATCAAACTAACCAGCTTTCTGGTTTAAGTGTTTCACTGTGTAATAAGTATCATTATTCATAAGTACCTTCCTTTCAGGCTTTACTCTTAATGAACTTGAAAAAGTTAAAAGCACTCTTGCAGTGTTAACTTTAAATATAACTTATTTTTTTAACAACAGTTACTAACTAATCCAAGCATGATTTCCGTTTAACTTACTCAAATGCTTTTTAAAAGATTTGAAATAAATGCAATATTCACACTAAAATGTTCCCAGGATGCTGCTCCATCATGCCTTAAAAAGATGTATTTCAGTTTGGCTAACTGTTTTGCTGTATTTTGACAGTTATCAGGAGTGAAAATGGATTTCCTGTTTGTTATTTTAAATTTTTTTTTTTTTTAAATAAACTGGAGTGCACAGAACAACTTTAACAGATGTTTTAAAATAAATGCAGGTTTTAGCATCTATTCTGTGTAAATGTTTCCTGTTCTCATTCTTTTAAACCAGCAGATTGCAGGTTTTCAAAGCTTAAATTTACCACAATGTGACTGTAATTACTCATTCTGGCCACTAAAGAGGCGCTGTTGACTTCCCTTTTAGCTTTTAGCCGTAGCTTCGAACTAAAATCGGTTAAACGTCAACTTCTGGGATGAGTTTTAGCCTGGCGTGTTAATAGCACGAAACCGTATTCGTTTATGAAACAAATGCTGTGGTTTAAACGGTTTCGAACAAGTTCTGTGAACTTTTTTTGGATTTCAATGCAGCTGACTTTTTCCTTTTTTCTATCTGATGACGTCACTACGTTGACGTGACGTTTAGACGCTGCGTTCACGGACGTGGCGTTCCGTTGGAATTTTGTGCGAACGGACGCTTTAACCGGTCTAAAACACTTGTAAATATCTCAAAAAAACGCGTTTAAACAGTTTCTGACGATATTTCATGCATAGAGACGAAACGAGCCCAACAATCTGTCAGAATTGTGCGAACAAAACTGAAATTTGTCGACCAGCATCGCGTTTCACGTGATCGCTTTGAACCAATCACAGCACGTAAACAGATGTTAGCGTCAGATTTAGACTCTTTTTCAACTCAAAAAACGCTTAAAATACACCCCAAAAATTCCGTGAACATATCGTTTCACATCAGAACAGTTCTACCAAGCTGCGCCCAGTAAAAATAGCAAAATAAATGTCGCCAAGACGGACTGTTTACCGTATCTGTGTGCAGCAACACGTCAGAGCTAACAACTGGACCAGGTCAGAACCAGATCCGACAGCTTCAGACACAAAATGCTATTATTCCTGCTTAAAATGTAACGATACCACTCGACAGCAATTTTCAGATGAACCATGAAGCTCTTATAGGCACAGTTTTGACACGGCGGTCAAACGTAGATGCGCTTTTATCTGTGACACGTCAGCAAAGAGTCCAAACGACTCAGAACCAGGCAGAACCACATAGCAACATCAAATTTTAACCCAAAACTTCAACAAACGTTTAAAAGTTGAGTAAAGACAATTCCTCAGCTACAAGTGACATTAACCAGCAGTTTCCTGCAGCTTGACACACTTTTCCAGCCAAAAAACTATCGTTTTCAGAGTCTAAACACTTGGACAAAATTATGCCAACATTCAAAGTACAGAAATATTAAATATCAAACTTTTTAGAGACTGTACGAGGCCACCATTACATAGTTAAACACGTACGGGTCATCATTATGTAGGGATATCGCAGCGGCCAGTTTTGCTGACCGTACAATATTCCAGATGATAGATTGATCGATCAGGTTTTCACCTGACAAACTTATCATCAATATTCACGAGTTCTCTCTTTTTAGATTAATACCTATAATTCTGTGCCTTAGAGGTGAGAATGTAAGGACATGAAACGTCAATTTATGAACTGAATCATTTAATTAACAAATCATTAAATTACACCACACATTTGTACATGTTTGGATCGATCGAATTTCCTATAACTAACTGTTCACAGATTTAAATTTTGAACAACAGACAAGTAAAAGATGACATTACTTCTTCTGCAGGTACTCTTAACTTAGTTTGTTGCTGACAACAGATATAAAGTTTAAAGGGAAGTTTTTAGCATAAGAAGGAGGAAAGGTGGAAAAGAAGGGGTGAACTATCTTGAATGTTTATAACCAGAACATGACACGTTCCCCGTGCGATCTCCAGCTGGACGTACCGTATGTCCGGTGTGTAAACAATCAGCGACTCGTTACCTTTTGACGGTCTACCAAGAATGGATCGATCCTTGAAGTCCGGAGAGGTCAGTCTGTTTAGATTGTAGCTTCTCACGTCCGCCTTTGACCCACTGAAGTAACGTAGTCTGGTTGATGTTTCAAGAGTAAAAGTGTTCTTGGATGTGAACACTCATTGTGGTCGGAGCTTAGAAGCTCAGGTGAGTTAACAGCAGTCTTGCTATTAACTCGGCTGTTGAACTGGACCGTTGACGCTTGGTCCAAGTTCTCAGCTTCAAAGAGAAAGTCAATTCATGTCAACTTTCTTCCAGCAACTACTGGAGAGAAGTTAGATGTGAAGGTTTTAACTGAGACGTGACCCAGAAAATGTGTTATTTTCTGATTGGCTGGATGGCATCAGAAGTTGATGTGAGAATGACATCAACACGTTGAAAGGGGGTCAAAAGATTAGTTTGTCAGAAAGATAAAGTGTTAGTTTCAGATGTCAGCATTTTATGATAAAACTGATTCCTTTGCCTTAACACTTTAAGCAAAATACTGTTGGTTTGATTAAAACAACGTCATTAAGCATCACATATGGGACCTATGTTAATGATAATAGCAAAAACAGATATTATTCATCTGATTATTAATTAGGACAAAAACAAAAGTCTCTTCTGAGGAGATTGTCCTGAGCTCAAACTAAAATGAGATAAACAGCGTCACTGAATCTTCACTGTAGGTTTGAGGAGAAATCCTTCATGAATAACATTTTGAGAAAATGTCCAGTTTGAATTAAATAGTCCTTGACTATCAAACATTAAATGCACTAATGCTTATACAAATAACACAAATTATTCATTGATGAACTTTGAATTAACACAAATTAAAAGAAGTCTCTGGATGACTTAATTTGTAATGTTTGATTCAAAGTAAAAGTAATAAAAGTATTATTGTCCCTTCTGGAATAACTCCCAAAAAGTTCATTACTGAGAGCAGTCAGAGACGTGCTTCAAACTCAAGGTTGTATCACTACACACTTAACCCCGAGTTTCTCCCGGTAGGACTGGAAAGCACCTTGCATGGTAGTCTGCCGCTACCGGTGTATGAATGTGTGTAGCATTCAATGTGTGTAGCACTTTTAGACTTTCCCTAATGAAAAGTGTGTTATAAATTGAATTCATTATTATTTATCTGTGCACCCAATGTGTACCAGGTTTGCCCCTGATGGGTCAAAGGTCACCCTGCGTCCAAACCTCGCATATGTTCCAAAGGTTCCAACTCTAAATCCAAGAAGTCTGGACTTTGAACTGTCAACGTTCCCTACTCCCCCTGTACTAACAGAAGGACAGAGGAGGCTCAATGCACTCTGCCCTGTTGTGCTTACATTGAAAAAACTGTCAGTTGGAGAAAAACAAACCAGCTGTTTGTGTGTTTTGCTAATCCAGCTGCTGGCAGAGCCCTGTCAAAACAGCGCCTCTCACACTGGGTGACTGAGGCCATAAAAAGGACGTACAGCAGCAAAGGTCAGCAGGTGCCCTCTGGGCTACATGCTCATTCCACGCGAGAACTGGCAGCCTCATTGGCCCTTTTCACGGGTGTGCCAGTGACAGACATATGTGCTACCGCAAACTGGACATCTACAAACACGTTTGCAAAACACTACAGTTTGGATGTCACAGCATGTGATGTCACTCAGGCTATCCTCTCTACCACAGAGTAGAGCACAGCCAAAACGCCTGCAGTATAAAGGCATAAGTTCTCACAAGCATGCATTTCCAGAGCATTTTCAGGGTGTGAATGAAATACGTTCCCATAGTCATATGTTGCACTGAGTGAACCTGACTGATAAGGGAACTGAAAGTTATGCACCATAACTCATGTTCCCTGAAGGAAGGGAACGAGGTGCAACATATGTTTGCCCTTTCAAATGCCTAAGCTCGGTGAAGTGCACTTGGAGGATGAAGGCTGGGCCTCAGTCCCTTTTATGCAAAGAGGGCGGGGCCTCATTGCTGATGCCCACCTGCCTTAAAAGGCGTGAATGTATTACTTCAGGTGAACCGCGGCGCGCAATTCCCATAGTCATATGTTGCACCTCGTTCTCTTCCTTCAGGGAACATGAGTTATGGTGCATAACTTTCAGGTTCCAACCATGAAATTTGGAGCTACGACAAGACATAGGTTTTTCCCAAGGTCAGCCTGCTAGCTTAGCTCGCAGCTTAGCTTCTCAGCTTAGCTGCTTTTAACTATACAAAAACACGATTTTGGACGTTAAAACAGATTTTAAAGAGAAAGGGAGGAGTCAGTGAAGTACACCGGAGTACACCTTTTGTCTGTTGTCTTCAGTAAATAGAGAGGAAGAAATGATAAAGTGGATAAATGAAAATGGGGTCAATAATTTTAATTTATCATGTAAATAATTGATTTAGAGTCAGAGTCAGAGAGTCAGAGAGTCAGAGAGAATTTATTGTCATTTGCACCGCATGTAGTACATGTGTTGAAAACGAGATTATGTACACAGGGTCCCAGTTACATCCAACAACAAATGCAAGAGAAAAACAATAATAACATCTAGGATTAACTAAGAGAGACATCAGCTAGTAATACACTAAGCCCTAATGTAGTAGAAAAACATCATTATAAACAGCAGCACGAACATGAGTCATTATGAGCAGATGGTCACAGATGAACGCAGCAACAAGAAACAGATCAGTATCAACATGATGTGACATTTTGCAGTGTTTATTCTTATTATTTATTTATTCATGAGTCTGACAGCCTCAGGGTAGAAGCTGTTCCTCAGTCTAGTGGTTCTACATTTGATGCTCCTCAACCTCCGTCCCGAGGGGAGTGGTGCAAAGAGTGAGTGTGCTGGGTGAGTGAGGTCTTTCATGATGCAGGTGGCTCTTTTTCTGCATCTGGAGGTGTAAATGTCTGTGATGGTGGGGAGACTGACTCCAACAGACTTCTGTGCAGCCTTCACCACTCTCTGTAGAGCTTTCCTCTCTGCAACTGTGCAGCCTCCATGCCACACGTTGATGCTGGAGCACAGGACGCTCTCCACTGCACACCTGTAGAACGAGGTGAGGACTGAGCTTCTCAGACCAGCTCGTCTCAGCCGCCTGAGGAAGTAGTTTATTATTAGTTGTTTATTGTTTATTGCAACATGCCTAGTCACTGGTGCCCATATCCAGCAGTCACTGTGCGAGGGGCAGGGTACACCCTGGACACCCATCCAGTCCATCACAGGGACACATGGAGACAAACAAGACAAACCATTCACTCTCTCACTAGAGACAATGTAGAATTACCAATCAGCCTAACATGCATGTTTTTGGTCTGTGGGAGAGAACCAGAGTACCCAGAGAAAACCCACACATGCACAGAGAGATCATGCAAACTCCACCCAGAAAGGCCCCGGCCGAGAATCAATCCTTCGACCTTCACGCTGAGAGGTGGCAGCTCTACCAACTGACCTTTTAAAACTCTAAACAGCTATAATTCAGTCAATCATAGATAACTTGTACTTAACTTTAGTGTGCCACCGTGCCGCCCAGGAGGCAGATCAATACATATTTCCATCACATTAAAATTTAAAAGGTTTTATCTAAGCAATCCAAACTTAAATACTGCAGCGTAGTGACAACAATGCAGATTGTAGGGTAGAAAAAAAAACTCCCAGGTTATAGAATTAACATATTTTTGAAACAAAGCATGTCTGTGGGCTCTGACGAGATAAAAGTACAGTATTCAGATTAATAATTAAATTAGCTACTCTTTGGTTTCAAAGGTAGTGAGAAGTTAAAGTAAAACTGTACTTTCTCTTATCACAGTTTCAGCTGAAAATCAAGGAAATGTCAATATTTTAAAGTCCTTATGACCTTGGGTGTGTTTCAGTTCAGAAAGTTTAATCTTTTTACCTGGAATCAGATACTTGATGGTCGCCACATCTAATACATATCATCAAATATGTGAATGGCTATATCCTAACCAACTGGACAGATACTGAGCTTCAATTTGGTGTGGTAGTAGAGTCATACTCAACACAAATTCCACATGCTACTTAACAGAAATATTTGTTTAAAACTTTTGCATTTAATGTTCCAGTCAATTAAATCTGTCTTTAGGAAAACTGTTCCATGAACCATCCATCCATCCATTCTCTTCCGCTTATCCGGGGTTAGATCGCAGGGGTAGTAGCCTAAGTAGGGAGGCCCAGACTTCCCTCTTCCCAGTCACTTGGAGCAGCTCCTCCGGGGGAATCCCAAGGCGTTCCCAGGCCAGCCAAGAAACATAGTCCCTCCAGCGTGTCCTGGGTCTTCCTCTGGGTCTCCTCCCGGTGGGACATGTGGTGGCCAAGGGCGGGGACCCTGGTGGTCTGGTCCTCGGCTACAGAAGCTGTTCCATGAACCATTGGACAACATAACTGTCCTACAGAATTCTGGAAAGAAATTAAAAGAGTCAATAATGTAAAAACCTCCTTGCCAACAAACATTGATGGTGCAAATGGACCAGATGAAATTATGCAATTATGGAAGGAACACTATCATGAACTGTTTAACCGTAATAAAAGTAATCCCTTTGTGTTGAACGACATAGACAAACATGAAGATGTTACTATTTCTGCACAAGAAGTTGTGGATATTGTTATGAAGCTGAAAAATAATAAGGCATGTGGCGCGGATAAGATATCCGCAGAGCACTTAAAATTTGCAAGCAGGAAACTTTTTCCCTTGCTTGCCATTTGTTTTACTGGGTTTTTAATTCATGGCATTTTACCAGATTCTATACTGTCTGTGATTTTAGTGCCTATTGTTAAGAATAAGGCTGGTAAGATAAATAGCAAAGACAACTATCGACCTATAGCTCTAGCCAGTATTTTATCAAAGGTCTTGGAGAGAGCTATGTTAAACAGAATGGAGAAGTTTCTCCTGACTTCCGACAATCAGTTTGGCTTCAAACCAAACCTTGGCACTGATATGTGCATTTTTGCTCTCAAGGAGATCTTGGATCTATACAATAGGCATAATACCACAATTTTTACGTGTTTTATAGATGCTTCAAAAGCGTTTGATCATGTAAATCATGGGAAATTGTTTTATAAATTGCATGAAAGAGGAGTACCAAAATATCTTTTAAGAATCTTAGTGTATTGGTATGCTCACCAGTCCATGTGTGTAAAATGGGGAAAATCTGTTTCATCGTCTTTTTATGTGAGTAATGGTGTGCGACAAGGCAGCATTTTGTCTCCTTGCTTTTTTAACGTGTATATGGATGATTTATCTAAACTGCTGAATCAATGTAGGACTGGTTGTTGGGTTGGTAATAGAACCATCAACCACCTAATGTATGCTGATGATCTCGTTATATTTTGTCCATATAGTGCTGGTCTGCAGCAACTGTTAAGAGTTTGCTCGCAGTATGGACTGGACTTTGACATCAAATATAATGCAATAAAAAGTATCATCATGATTATCAGGAGCAAAGAGGACACTAAATTATCTTTCCCTGACTTCACTCTGTCTGGCAACATCCTCCAAGTCAGTGAGGAGGTGAAATACTTGGGACATTACATAACCGCTGACCTGTCTGATGACAGGGACATTTACAGGCAGCGTTGTATGCAATATGTACAAGCTAATGTGCTTCTTCGGAGGTTCTCTATGTGCTCAGTGTCTGTAAAAACTGCACTCTTTAAAGCATATTGTACCCCAATGTACACTGCACACCTGTGGCGGCATTACAGAAAGAGCAGTATGCATAAACTACAGGTGGCATACAATGATGGCATGAGGATGCTGCTTAAGGTGCCGCGATGGAGTAGTGCCAGCCAGATGTTTGCAAATGCCAACGTACCAACTTGTGCAGCTGTGCTTCGTAACCTTATGTACAGATGTATGTGTAGGCTAACAAACTCTGCAAATAGCATCATCTATACTCTGACCAACCCTGCACAAAGCTCGGTTAGGTTCTATTCAAGTCTGTGGAATCACTGGCGCCTCAAATTATTTGGCAATGGATGAACATTCTATTTTTACTGTGTCTTGTTGATGTTGTCTTTTTAATTTTTTATATATTTTTATTTTTGGTGGTGGTTGTTTTTGTTACTATGGACCATATGCGTCTGAAATAAAGTTTTGATTGATTGATTGATTATTAATTAATCAAAGTACTCAACGGATGTAAAATCTATAACTCATTGAGTCATAAAGTCGCTTCAGGTTTTCAATCAAATTCATGATTCCGAGGAACCATTATCACACCTTTTTATGACTCAGAGTTGAATAATCATGAATCTACACTCCTCTCCAGGTTTTATATAAAAAGTCCAGTATCACCTCGTATCACTTACCATAGAGACACAGAGACATATTTTTCTCCATTCAAACTTCCGGATGAAGGTAATGTACATGTTTTATTTTTGATTTATTTTTTAAGGCTACAGGAAAAATTCAAAGCAATGATTAGATAATAAAATCTAGATTCGGTCAGTCTGTTTTTGAGGTTTAGTTCTTTAATTATAAATTAAAAGACTAAATACATGTATTTCATTCAAACTTTTTGCTGTTGCAGGAGACTTTAAACCATCAGTGCATCTCATTGAAGAAAACTCAGTTTTTTTGCCAAGAGCATGGGATTCGAACATCAGGTATTTATGCACTGGAACCAACATGAACTCTTGTGTTTTATGCTGTAATTCCTAATTTATTATTTTTAGACCATCTTTAATAATTACCATATTTTTATTATTTTAAATGTTAAAACATTCTACTCATTATCTGTACATGTTAAATATTTTCACGTTCATGGTGGGTGGTAGTGTCCCAACGGTGGACATAAGATGTGGAGTCACCCTGGACAGTTCGTCACAGGGTCAACACAGAGACATACAATCATGCACACACATATGGGGCAACTTTTAGTCACCTGTTAACTCTTTGCATGTGTGTCTAAAACATGCATGTTAGGTTAAACTGAAATTCTATTTTGGCCTCAGGTGTGAGACATTACCTGGTTTAGTGTTTTTATTGGCCTTGTGTTTGATAGACTCTCCACAATGTACTTCACCTCTCACCCACTGACTGCTAAGATAGGCATCAGTCTTCCAAAGAATTATGACTGCATGCCATAAAAGACGTGCATGGGCAGGGAAATATTTTTCCTTTAGTTCTTTATGGATTTGCAACCCATTTCCAAAGAATATGTGTGTGGTTAGGTAAACTTCACAGAATGATTTTTTTACAGACCATTCTTTATGCTCTAATGCTTTTTAACAAGAACAAGCATTAGAGCATAAATAAAGTTGGATAGATGATCACTTTAAAGATCAATAATATTGGTAATTTTCACAATTTACTGCAAATAAAAAGCAGATGGGAACAGAAGTCATAATTGGAGCTGAACATCTATTTTAACATCAACTGAGTATGAAACAAGGTGAGGAAAAAACTGGAAGAAAAAAAAAACAATTCACCAAAAGTCTGTCGTCCGTCCTTCCATCCATCCATTAATTTCTGCTAATTCTGGAGTCGGGTCATGGGGCAGCAGCTTGAACAGGGAAACCCAAACATCTCTTTCTACATTCACATCTGCCAGATCTTCTGGGGGGATTCTAAGGGATTCCCAGGCCAGCTGAGACACAATCTATCCAGCATGTCCTGGGTCTTCCTCTGGGTTTCCTCCCAGTTGGACATGCCCAACTGGGAGGGCATCCAAACCAGATGTCCAAACTAGCTTATCTGGCTTCTGTCAATGTGGAGGTGCACCGGCTCTACCATGAGTCTCTCCTGGATAAGTGAAATTTTCAGCTACCTCCAAGTGAAAGTCCAGATTCCCTGTGAAGAAAACTCTTTTTTATTTTATTTTATTCTTTCAACCTTTATTTAAACAGATAAGTCACAATGAGCCTCAAAGACTCATTTACAAGTGAGACCTGTTTGGACAGACAATAAAAGTGGTGAAAAATGACACACAGGGTTTGGAGACAAAAAAAAATCCTAACACATTTTTGACCTCTGCTTGAAGGAATTTCAACTGCCTGTATCCACAATCTGGTACTTTCAGTCACTATCCAGTTCATAACCATAGGTGAGGGGAGGAATGTAGACTGACTGTAAACAGAATGCTTTGCCTTGCAGCTTAGTGCCCTATTCACCACAATGAACCAGCACAGAATCCACAGTACTGCAGAAGATGCATCATTATGTTTATTGATTTCACACTCCATTCTTCCCTCACTCCTGAAGAAAAACCCAGAGATACTTAAACTGATCAACTTGACGCAGAACCTCACTCCCAACCTGGAAAGAGCAGTCCACCCTTTTATGAATGAGCATGCCAATACCACTCCCCACAGTGAAACTCGAGTAACACAAAGAAGGTCGTCTCCAAGTTCACAAAACACATGTAGACTGGTTGGCCAAACTCCTATGACCCCTCGAGAAGCCTTGTGAGAGTAAAGGGTATATGGACCAGCGTTCCACTGCCAGATCAACACCTGCATTGTTCCTCTTGAATCTGAGGTTTGACGATCAATTGAACTCTCTTCCACAGCAAACTATAGACATTACCAGGGAGGCTAAGGAGAGTGATGTCCCTGTATTTGAAGCACACACTCCAGTCCTGATTTTTAAAGAGAAGAACCACTACCAGTCTGCCAATCTAGGGCACTGCTTCTGATGTCAATGCATTGTTGAAAAGGTGTCAAACAGACAAAATTAAATCAGGTCCTCTGGACAGTTTTTTATGTTGAAATGTTTAATATTTCATCCAAAATACTTCATCAGTCTGAGGAGCGACAACAAGCTCAGTCCCAAAAGTAGAACGCTCACATGTGGATGAACCAGTTTGATGGTGATAAGATGGTTTCTGGAGACTGCCCTCTCCTCCGTTGACTCATGTGAGGCAGCCATGGCCAGTGGTTGAAGTTTTGAACCACTTTGGCCATGGCTGCCTCAGACTGAGGCCCCAATCGAGGCCATGGTCCTCAACTGGAAAAGGGTGGATTGCTCTCTAGGTCAAGGGTGAGGTTCTGCCTCAAGTCTGCCTTTGAAACATCTCCAAACTTCGCCCATCTCTAACTTTTGCTGATGCTGAGAAACTCGTCCATGCCTTTGTCTCCTCCAGGCTCGACTACTGCAACTCCCTGTTTATTGGAATCCCCAGCAAAAACCTTCAGAAGCTTCAATATTTTCAAAACAGTGCAGCAAGGATTTTATTGAGAGCTCGTAAATTTGAACATATTACACCCATTCTCCATAACCTCCACTGGCTTCCTGTCACCTACAGAATTCAGTACAAAATTGCTCTCATTACCCACCAATGCTTAAACGGAACTTCCCCAGATTATCTAAAGGACATTCTTGCACCATATTCATATTCTCTACGATCACAGAACAGTAATCTCCGTCACCTTCCACAAACCAAATTAAGGACCATGGGAGATCTGGCATTCTTTGTGGCTAACCCCCGCCTCTGGAACTCCCTCCCTGACTACCTGAGAGCTCCACAGGCACTGGTTGACTTTAAAAAAAGCTTAAAGACCTTTCTTTTTAAGCAAGCCTACTCTGCCTCCACATGATTTTATCTCTGATCTTAGTTGATATTAGCATTGTTTTTAATTGATTTTATTATTTATTTTATTTTATCATCGATTTTACTTGATTTTATCACTTGTTTTGATTTTAGTTGCACTTTCAGAGTCAGAGTCAGAGAGTCTTTATTGTCATTTGCACCGCATGTGGTACATGTGATGAAAACGAGATTATGTACACGGGGTCCCAGTTACATCCAACAACAAATGCAAGAGAAAAACAGTAATAACATCTAGAATTAACTAAGAAAAACATCAACTAGTAATACACTAAGCCTAATATAGTGGGAATAAACAGCAGCACGAACATGAGTTTGTATGAGCAGATGGTCACAGATGAACACAGCAACAAGAAAACAGATCAGCATCAGCATGATGTGATATTTTGCAGTGTTTATTATTTTATTTTTTATTTATTCATGAGTCTAACAGCCTCAGGGTAGAAGCTGTTCCTCAGTCTAGTGGTTCTACACTTGATGCTCCTCAACCTCCGTCCTGAGGGGAGTGGGGCAAAGAGTGAGTGTGCTGGATGAGTGAGGTCTTTCATGATGCAGGTGGCTCTTTTCCTGCATCTGGAGGTGTAAATGTCTGTGATGGTGGGGAGACTGACTCCAACAGACTTCTGTGCAGCCTTCACCACTCTCTGTAGAGCTTTCCTCTCTTCAACTGTGCAGCCTCCATGCCACACGTTGATGCTGGAGCACAGGATGCTCTCCACTGCACACCTGTAGAAGGAGGTGAGGACTGGGCTGCTCAGACCAGCTCGTCTCAGCCGTCTGAGGAAGTAGAGTCTCTGATGACCTTTCTTGATCAGGCTGGTGGTGTTGTTGCTCCAGCTGAGGTTATCATTCATGTGTACACCCAAGTATTTGTAGCTGGAGACCACTTCCACTGCAGACCCACCTATTTTCAGTGGGGCGTGGGTGTGTTTGTTCCTTCTGAAGTCCACAATCATCTCCTTTGTCTTCTTCACATTCATGTGAAGATTATTCTCTTTGCACCAGCTCTCCAGGTGTTCCACCTCCTGTCTGTAGCTGGACTCATCATTGTTTGTGATGCATCCCACCACCGCTGTATCATCTGCAAACTTAACAATATGACAGCCTGGAAGTGTGGCTGTACAATCATATGTGAGCAGAGTGAACAGAAGGGGGCTCAGCACACATCCTTGAGGAGAGCCAGTGCTGAGGGTTATGGTGGAGGAGGAGAAGTTGTGGATCTTCACGGACTGTGGTCTGTCTGTTAAGAAGTCTAGTACCCAGTTACAAATGGAGGGGCTTAGTCCAAGTGTAGATAGTTTGTCTATCAGAGTTTGGGGGATCATGGTGTTGAAGGCAGATGTGAAGTCCACAAAGAGCAGACGCACGTATGAGTCCTTCTGATCCAGGTGGGTGAGAGCAGTGTGGACCACGGAAGAAATGGCGTCCTCTGTTGATCGGTTCTCACGGTATGCATATTGATGAGGGTCCTCGTTGATGTTGACGGTTGCCTTGATGTGGGACATGACCAGTTTCTCAAAACATTTAGCGACTATCGGGGTGAGGGCCACTGGTCTATAGTCATTCAGACCAGTCACTGTGGAGCTCTTTGGGACTGGGATGATGGTCGCGGTCTTCAGGCAGGTGGGAACTGACTCCAGTGCAAGTGAGGTGGTGAAGATGTCAGCCAGCACCTCACAGAGCTGGTCCGCACATTCCTTCAGAACTTTCCCTGGGACTTTGTAGCACTTTGAGATTTTTAATAATGAAAAGTGCGTTACAAATTAAATTCATTATTATTATTATTATTATTATTATTATCAAGTGGAGGAGTTTAAGTATCTTGGGGTTTTGTTCACGAGTGAGGGGGAAATGGAGCATGAGATTGACAGACGGATTGGTGCAGCAGCTACAGTATTGCAAACTCTGTACCGGTCCATTGTGGTGAAGAGGGATCTGAGCTGTATGGCAAAGCACTCTGTTTACCAGTCGGTCTGCATTCCTACCCTCACCTATGGTCATGCACTCCGAGTAGTGACCGAAAGAAGGAGATTGTGGATACAGGCAGTTGAAATGAGTTTTATTCCTAGGGTAGCTGGACTCTCCTTTAGAAAAAGGGTGAGAAATTCCGTTATCCAGGAGAGTCTCAGAGTAGAACCGCTGCTCCTCCACATCTAGAGGAGCCAGTTGAGCTAGTTCAGGCATCTGATGAGGATGTTCCCTGGGCGCCGCCCTAGGGAGGTGCTTCGGGCATGTACCAGGACACGCTGGAGAGACTACGTCTCTCGGCTGGCCAGGTAATGCCTTGGAATCCTCCCAGAAGTGCTGGAAGAGAGATATGTCTGGGCCTCCCTTCTCAATCTGCTGCCACCATGACCAGACTTCGGAACCAGCGGAAGCTAATAGATGGGTGGATGGATGGATTTTTACCTGGATTATTGAGCATGAACTTTGATGTGTCAAACTAATGTTTTTAATTAAATACCACTTTTTTTAGATGATCCCCAAACTGTGGTTTCACAGCAGGTTTTGCACTGACTTTGACTTCCCCATATTTTGCACATGCAAATCTCCAGTCCAAAGCTCAATACAGCCCCTGCAGGAGACAGACATAAATATTATTGTTAATCAATCAAATCTATTATTTACCGAGGGAATTTACAGCTGTTATGATTGTTGCTGTATATATTCCTCCAAGCTCCAACCGCAAAGTTAGAGGTGAGGCGCTGAATGAACTATATCTGCACATCAGTGAGCAGCAAACAGCACACCCTGATGCTTTTCTCATCACGGCTGGTGATTTCAACCAAGTAGATTTAAAGAGTGTATTTCCAAAAACATGCAAAAACATAAACTTCAATGTTGAGGCTGTCCTCTCTTTCGATGTGAACCAAACAGTCCAAAAAAGGCAGCTTGTTATAGTTTGCATCCTCTCTGGTGAACTTGATGTTGTCAACCAAGTTAATGTGTCTGGTGAACGCTTCCACTTCCTTGGTTTGGATTTTGACACAGGTATCATCCACATATCGGAACCAATGGCTTGGAGTTGTTCCCTCATAGGAGTTTAGGGCTCTCTGTTCCACTTTCTTCATGTAGAGGTTGGCAACAATTGGTGACACTGGAGATCCCATGGCACAGCCATGCTTCTGTCTGTAAAAACTGTCATTGAACTTGAAATAAGTGGTGGAGAGGCAGAGATCCAACAGGGTGCAGATATGGTCTGGGGTGAAGTTGGTCCTTTTGTCCAAGTCCTTGTCTTGTAGAAGTCATTTTTTGACAGTTTCAACTGCTTCAGAAATGGGTATGCACGTGAAAAGAGAAGTCACATCATATGATACAAGAGTTTCTCCTGGGGTTAGCTTCAAATGTTGAACTTTGTTGGCAAAATCAATGGAGTTTTTTATGTGATGAGGTGTGTTTCCAACAAGAGGAGCTAAAATACCAGCCAGATGTTTAGCAACATTGTATGTCACTGAGTTCATGCTGCTGACGATGGGTCTGAGAGTTGTATCTTCTTTGTGTATTTTTGGAAGTCCATAAAGACAGGAAGTGAATTCCCCCGGGTATTATAGATTGTACCCGGGGGAAGCCACTCCCTGTCTTTATGGACTCCCATCTACAAAGGGGAGGAAATCTACAAAACACAATAATGAACAGAAAAAGGAGAACAGACGAAAAAACTTTGTCATCCTTATGTGGCTTGAGTAGCAGAGAATTTCAGAAGGATTTTCAACAAACACAACATCCCAGTACATTTCAAACTCAGCAGGACTCTCAGACAGAGGCTGGTGCACCCTAAGGATAAAACACCCACACACAAACAGAGTAGTGTAGTTTACGCGGTCCAGTGCAGCGAGGACTGTCCAGACCTCTACATTGGAGAAACTAAACAGCCCATTCACAGAAGAATGTCCCAACACAGGAGAGCCACCTCCTCTGGACAAAACTCAGCTGTTCACCTCCACCTCACGGACAAGGGACACTCTTTTGAGGACCAGAATCAGAGTCAGAGTCAGAGTCAGAGAATCTTTATTGTCATTTGCACCGCATGTGGTATATGTGATGAAACGAGATTATGTACACAGGGTCCCAGTTACATCCAACAACAAAATGTAAGAGAAAAACAGTAATAACATAAGGGATATAACTAAGAAAACATAAACTAGAAATACACTAAGCCCTAATGTAATAGAAAAACAACATTACAAACAGCAGCACAAACACGAGTGTGTATGAGCAGATGGTCACAGATGAACACAGCAACAAGAAAACAGATCAGCATCAGCATGATGTGATATTTTGCAGTGATTATTCTTATTATTTATTTATTCATGAGTCTAACAGCCTCAGGGTAGAAGCTGTTCCTCAGTCTAGTGGTTCTACATTTGATGCTCCTTAACCGCCGTCCTGAAGGGAGTGGGGCAAAGAGTGTGTGTGCTGGGTGAGTGGGGTCTTTCATGATGCAGGTGGCTCTTTTCCTGCATCTGGAGGTGTAAATGTCTGTGATGGTGGGGAGACTGACTCCAACAGACTTCTGTGCAGTCTTCACCACTCTCTGTATAGCTTTTCTTTCTGCAGCTGTGCAGCCTCCATGCCACACATGTGTGCACATTTTGGACTGAGAGCACAGGTGGTTTGAGAGGGGTGTGAAGGAAGCTGTTCATATTAAGAGAGAAAGGCCTTCTCTTAATAGAGGAGGTCTCAGATTCCACCTTTCAAAAATGTATAATGCAACTTTAGGACTGATTCCCAGACGATTTTCACACTTGATGGGAACAGAGGAGCCTAATCTGTGAATTAGTCTTACAAAGACCTTAAGAAACCCCTACTGTTAAGGTGGGAGGTGTGATTTGTCAATTTACATAGGATGTGTGTGGCTGTGTCTCAATTCAGGGGCTGCATCCTCATGAGTGCGCATTTGTCGGCCGCATACGTCATTGCCCCGCGCGGAGGACTGTCCCAATTCGAAGACTCCTCCTCATGCGGCCGAGGAATGCGGCCTACTTCCTGTCGAAATCTGAGGATGCATTCGTGAATCCTTCCAGACGGAGGCTATCCCAGAATTCATAGCGCCAGCAGAGATTTCGCGGGGGGGGTGGGACTTTCTGCGTGCAGTGTCGGGGCTGCTGCGTGTTGTTGAGTCATCAGCTCGTTTTAACAACAACCTCAGCGCGAATATTCATTCAACCTTTATTTAGTCATCTCAAACAACCTCAGCTCGAATATATCTCATTAAAATTTAACTACAGAAACGACAAAAAAAATGTGTTAGCTGAATATACAGTATATTAGTGCTTCTGAGTTTACTGTTTTTGAAGAACTGATTACAAATCAGATTATTTTACACGTGCTTAGCAAGGATTTTCTGAGGGGCAATCTTTTAAAACCCAGAGTGGACCTACGAAATGCAACTTGTTCAGTAGCACAGTTGGTAAATCAACCTGCGATTGGTGCAGAGATACTTTTCTCGAAGCTGGTTCGAATCTCACTCGGTGCGGTTAAAACTTATTTTACTTTTGTCTTTTATTGGATAAAATAAAAAGGAGTTTCACAAACTCCTTCCTTTTAATCTCAGTCCTCGTTTTTTTATCCAATAAAAGACAAACGTAAAATAAGTTTTAACCGCACCGAGTGAGATTCGAACCAGCTTCGAGAAAAGTATCTCTGCACCAATCGCAGGTTGATTTACTAACTGAGCTACTGGACAAGTTGCATTTTGTAGGTCCACTCTGGCTTTTAACAGATCGCCCCTTATAAGCTGATTTGTAATCAGTTCTTAACAAACAGTAAACTCAGAAACACTAATATATATACATGTATTCAGCTAACTAATATATTTTGGCGGCGTCCCTTCTCTTTCCACACACACAAAGCGCGCACACAAGAACTTCCCACCCACTTCAAGAGAACGCCCCACCCACTTCAATGCCGGCAAACCTGAAGGCTAGACCGTCCCATTTCAGCAGTTTCGCTCAGCCCACCCGGTCTTGTGAGTGCGTGGCCTACTCGGCCCAGCTAGGCTGGGTCCTCATGAGGACGCAGCCCCTGAATTGAGACACAGCCCCTGTGTTATCTCAGGTAGTTGTGTGTGTTATCTCAGCCTTCAATTTACATAGATATGTGTGTGTGTCATCTCAGCCTTTATAACCATACTCTCACACAGTCTGCTCTTTGAATTGAGAAAGCTCTTTGGATGAAGGGCGAAACGTCTTCTTTTACAAATAAAGTCCAGTTGTTTCTGTATTGAATGCCTTTTTTTAATTTATCATGTCCTGGATGACTGAGAATCTTCACCAGCATATCCAAATATACATTACCTTGTGAAAATGTTCACCCCCTTGGCGTTTTACATATTTTGTTACATTACAACCTGTATTTAAATGTTTCTTTTTTATCTGAATTGTATGGGATGCAACTGCACAATATAGTTTAAGTTGGTTAAGTAATATGTGCATAAAAATCTAAAAACTTGATGGAAATAAAATAATGAAAATTGGCATGTGCATATGCATTCACCCCCTTTGCTATGAAGTCTCTAAAAAGTTCTTGAGCTACCTTGAGCAGTCACATGCCTATTGAAATGAAGTCTACCTGTGTGCAATCAAAGTGTCACATGATCTGTACATGCACATCTTTTCTGAAACGCCCCAGAGGCTGCAACACCATTAAGCAAGAGGCACCACCAACCAAACACCACCATGAAAACCAAGGAGATGTCACCCACCAGATCTTCAATGTTTAGATGTTTACTGTTGCACCGAGGGACTGAGAGAAACGCAATTTCGGTCCTGTGTATGTCCTGTACAGTACATATTGCAGATCTGACAATAAAGTTGACTTTGACTTTTGACTTTTGAAGATCCCCAAACAAGTCAGGGACAAAGTTGTTGAGAGGTACAAGTCAGGGTTGGCTTATAAAAAACATATGCAAATATCTGATGATCCTCAGAGCACCATTAAATCCATTATCAAATGGGAAGAACATAAGAGAGGGCTGCTTCTGCAGAGTTCCCAAGTAGAGACTAGAGTATGTACCGGTATCTATCCATTTGACCACAATAAGCTGTACACTCCATAGAGCTGGGTTTTATGGAAGAGTGACCAGAAGAAGAAAAAAGCCTTTACTTACAGACAAATATTAGAAGGCTCATTCTGAGTTTTCCAAAAGTCATGCAGGAGACTCCCCAAATGTAAGGAGGTGCTCGAGTTAGGGGAGACAAAACTGAACATTTTGGCCACCAAAGAAAATGCTATGTCTCGTGCAAAACCAAAATCTCTCATCACCCCAAGAACAGCATCCCCACAGTGAAACATGTTGGTGGCAGAATCATGCTGCGGGGATATTTTTTCAGTAGCAGGGATGGGGAAAATGAATGGCATATGGTGCTAAATAAAAGGATATTCTTGAGCAGAACCTGTTTTGGTCTGTCAGTGATTTTAGACTGGGACAGATGTCTACATTCCAACAGGACAATGACACAAAGCTTCCTGCTAAAGCAACACCTGAGTGGTTTAAGAGAAATATGCAAATGCATTGAAATGGCCCAGTCAAAGCCCAGACCTTAATCCAATTAAGAATCTGTGGTCAGACTTGAAGATTGCTGTTCACCAGCGAAAAAACTTCAAGGAGCTGGAGCAGTTTTGCTTTTGAAAAATAGGCCAAAAATATTAGTATTAATAAAAAATTTCAACAGGGAAAAGCATTCTGCTCGCTCCCCCTCAGAGCCATATATGGCTCTGTTCCCCGTCACTCTCGCTGTAAATCAGCTCAGCTTCCTTAACTCCGCCTCCACTCATGTCCTGTCGCAGCCGCTCCAAATTTCTGTGTTTATATGTTAATAAAACATTCTAAAAAATAGAATAAAAACAGGGTCCAGCACACCAGAACACCATCAAATCTCGGCAGCCACGTTGAACCCGATTTTAATTTGCTCGTGACGAATTCATTCATTTCCTGAATGTTTCTGTCATGAATGAGCGGAGGATGAAGCGATCACTTGACTTTTGCCAAAAAAACAAAAGAATAATCCAGAGCAGGGATGAAGAAGGGGAATTTAATACATTTGTGTCACATAAAAAACAGTTTTGCATTGCTTTGCAATTATTTCAACGAGAACCTGCGCAGCCGCTGCGGGCTGACAGGCGGGGGCGTGGGTTGGGGAGGGCATGGGTTAGGAGCGTGAGAAGTTAGAAGCTCTGTTTTTATTGGCTGGGCGCTTTGGTTTTTATAAATGCTTTTATTACCATCGGGAGACGCCAGAGGACTATAGTTTTTTTCAGAGATTACCTGACTAACATCAATCTATCAGGAGATAGTGGCAGAGTGAAGAAATATGTTTAAAAAATAAGTTACATACTGAAGCTTTAAAGCAATTAAACACTGAAAAACTTCCAGTTCTTTGATTTAAAAAATGTTTGTTCTTCTTTTTGTTTTAGGGAAACACCGGAGGCTCTTGAAAATCTTCACTTAACCCCTACAAAACCCAACAAAAATGGGTAACGTACCATCAGAATGTAACATGGGTGACAGGCTGAGATGCTGCATTTGTAATAAAGTCCTGAATCCATGCACAAGCTTTGACAATTTCTACAAAAGTACTGTTCATGGCCTGCTCGTGTATGTGTACAATGGAGGTGAATACTACAGACAGGTCGGTCATGATATGATGTACAAGTGTGAATACTGCTTTCATAAGCCAATCAGAGATCAAGAGGAAAGGGAAAAAGAGCAAGTGATGAGAAGAGAAGAGGAGAGAAAGAGAGAAATGGAATGAAGGAGAGAGGAGGAACGACAGAGAGAAGAAGAGAGGAGGAGAGAAGAGGAACAACAGCGAGAGGAGGAGAGGAGGAAAGAAGAGGAACGACAGAGAGAGGAGAGGAGGAGAGAAGAGGAACGACAGAGAGAGGAAGAAAGGAAGAGAGAAGAGGAACGACAGAGAGAGGAAGAAAGGAGGAAAGAGGAAAAAAGACAAAGAGAAGAGTTGAATACAAAACTGGAAGAATCTCACCAACGAGCTAAGGAGCAGTATGAGAAACAACAGCAAGACAAAGTATCAGAAGAATATGAGTCCAAGCAAAATGTTCTGATTGGACATTTGGATGAGTTTCAGGCTGATGAATCAGCAGTGATCAGTTCCTTGAAATCCTCTCAGAAATACCCTGATGCATGCTCAATAATCCAGGTAGAAACATCTAAAAAAGATCATGTGAGCAGCTGGTTTCAGGCTGTCATCAGCCAACTGGTTGATCCACTGTGAGAGGGTGCTATTTATAAGACTGAGCTGAATACAGCAGCTCAGACTGAGGAAGTCTTTCGGACGAAAGAAGAAACGTTTCTACAATTTTTTTGCTTTGTTTTTTGTTTTTTGAATGTCCAGAGGACCAGATTTAGCTTTTTAGATTTTTCTACCTGGATTATTGAGCATGCATCAGGGTATTAGATTTATTTCTTATCTAAGTGAGGAAAAACAAGATTTGTTCCAATATGATAAGTAATTAGTTTATTCTAATAGCAATTTGAAATTAAACAGTTATTTGAAAAATATTTACATATATTCAGTATAGTAGATTAACCCATTTACAGTAAAATCCTGTTATTAACCATATAATATTGATATTTTTTTCAGTGTGCTAAATCTCTGTTTGCTCTCTTTGATGTACCTGAAAATCTGAGTAAAAGCACTGTGATACATGGCTTAAATTTCAAATGATCTCTCCTTAACTGCAACTCATCAGCACCAATTGTGATAGTTTTCCTATAGAATACATTGGATGAAATTTATATAATTTTTTACCTTCATTTTTAGAAATGTTGTATTGTTTTGCTTTTTAAGAGTTTGATTATTTTTAATTTAGAACATTATAGCTTTGTCAGCTTTTATTTTACCGGACTACACTGACATCCAGTGGGAAAGTTTATAAATGTAAAATATATATATATATGAATGTAAAAAAATAAAATAAATAAAAAAAACTCAACCAATATCTATGTCGACTGTCTACAAGATTTCTAGCTTTTTACCCCAAATAGATTTTTTTATGTTAAAGTTAACCAAGTTAATGAATCAGCTTATTAGTTAATTGTTATTTTTATTACAGGTATATATAACTGAACAATCATCAAAATGTGTTTAGATAATTATGTCATTCATTTATAGTAAATTAACTGTGATATTTTTATCTTTTGATTAGTTAATTATGATTATCCGTGCATACTCTGGAGAGTTTCAGTAATTATTTTCATTTTCATAAAAATGTATAACAGCATAATTGATTAACATAAACACCTCCAATTTTCTGTGGATTTTTAACAAAACATGTTGATGTTAGTACAGAAATAAGTGTTTGTACAACAGTTATTTTTTTCTTCATTGTTGGGTGAATATCATTAAATAATATCTGTTCTGTGATGGTAAATTTCCACATGAATAAATATCTTACCGTACATGAAACTTGTATACTTTTTATTCAGTTGTGTAAAAGAAACAGGGGTCAATAAAATGCACAATCTGTAGTTTTTGTTAGTCTTTACATTTTTCTGAGCAATCTAACTGGATACTGTTTCAAATTCAAAATGCGTAGTTTGATTTTTGTAGTGAGAGGTTGGTGCATTTTAAATAAGCACATATACTTCAATCATCAGTTCAAAATTATTGTTATGAACCCGTTTTTAAGCCATGTATATTTGTTGAGAGTAGATATGTGCTATTTAAAGGCACATCTACAGTATATGGTATTCTGTGAGTTTAGTAACTTTTACAACAATGCCTTTTACGGATTAATTTGTCAATCATTAAAAACTGTAGGGCGGCTGACACATGCAAATGAGCTGCAAAAAGATAAACGCACTGCAAACACATGAATGATGCAAACTCCAAAACTACACAAATTCAATAGAAAAACTTTGAAAAAAAAAATGCAATGACAGAAAATGGAAGAAGAAAAAACATACAAAAAATTGCAAAGGAAAACTGTTGCAAATACCAAAAACACTAAAGCATGTGCAAGTAAGAAACACTGCAAAGCCACTCCTCAAAACAGAGTGCACCAGACCCGTAGGAGGCCTCCACCACCAAGTCATCTGGGACCGGAGCTCATGTAAAGACATTACAGCTGAGCGGACACTTTCTAAAGTCGTAATACTTTCATATAGTGTGCACGGAAATTTAAAATCTGCCAACTAAAGAGAGGTTTTGGTAATGTAAGGAAACAACAAGGAGCTACTATTAAAGGTGCAATAAGGTAGAAAATTAAACATTGGCAAGACAATGGTTTTAAATAATCCATCATGTAAGTTGTTATTTCGTAGAAAAACCAGAGACAGTATTTTAAGAGAAACAAGAAACAGAAAGCATTTGAAAAATTTGCCACAGTATGATTTTTTTTCTGAATTGAGAGGTAAGATTATAGCAAAAGTAAGATTTAGAGGTAGAGGTAAGATTTAGCACTTTGAGATTTAGCAATTTAGCACTTTGAGATTTTCACTAATGAAAAGTGCGTTATAAATTGAATTCATTATTATTATTATTATGTGTAGAATGTGGCTATATCACTGATATTAGTATTTTGATAAGTATAAAAGGTCTCTAGTAATTTACAAATAATGCTAGTTTGCAAAACTATTTTAGTCTTATTTCTAAACATTTTTAACCAAGTTCACTAATCATTAGGAAGTACACACCTTAATGCCAATATACAGTAAGGATAGAAAATATGTTATTTAGATACTCTTGGTCCGATACATAGCCAAAACAGTCATATTTGGGATTTGGTAGTAAATTAGTATCAAATGATGAAATGCCACCTGAAATTCAGCTGAAGATGGGGAACACAGTTGAAGCTAAATTGTTTGAGGATTTGATAACAAAGTTGAGTAGCCACAGACCTTTTACTGAGATTTATGTCAAGTCAAGTCATCTTTATTTAAAGAGCACAGTTAAAACAGATAATCTGTTATCAAGGTGCTTCACAAACAACATCAAAGAGATTAAAAAAATTACTGAAACCGTAACACGCACTAATGGTAAAACTATGAAATTAACAGCAGTAAAAATATAACAAAAATATATAAGAACAGCATTAAAATGAAAACACAGGATAAAATATATACACTAAGTCAGCTCACACAGTATGAAACGCCAGAGAGAAAAGATGGGTTTTTAGCAGGGATTTGAACATGTGATGGGATGAGGCCTGCCTAATGTTGGGGGGCAGGTTGTTCCAAAGTTTGGGGCCGATGACTGAAAACGCCCAATCTCCTCGGAGCTTTAGTCGTGTTTTTGGAACCGCCAAAAGCAGCTGATCGGATGATCTTTGGGCCCGCGAGGGAACATATGGTTCCAGCAGCTCAGAGAGGTAGAGGGGAGCGAGGCCATTTAGACATTTATAGGTCAACAACAGAATTCGTCGACTCTAGTTTGCACGGGGAGCCAGTGAAGGGAGGAGAGAACTGGTGTAATGTGCTCAGACCTACGTGTACCGGTTAAAAGCCAAGCTGCTGCATTCCGGACGAGCTGGAGACGTGAGAAGGAGGGAAGCAGTCCTGAAATAACTGAACAAATAATAATTCCAGGAATTCCTGCAAAACTCTAAACCAGAGGTGTCATGTTTACGGCCCTCAAGCCAAAACTGGTCTGCCAGATGATCCAATCCGAGCAGCAGTTAGACAAAAAAATAAAAAAATTCAATAAACGTAGCTGATTTTCCTAACTTGTCCATGTTTTGGGGATCAGATTGTTTTTTTGCCATCAAATATACCCTATGGCCCAGTCAGTTTGACAGCCTTCTTTATGACAGACATTACATATGGATTGCCTAAAAACACAGAGATAAGGTGGTAAACTCAAGGTTTCATGCTGAAGCGGTTAATCTATGCGAACAAATAGGACAGCTCATGGAGAAAAAATTACCAACAAGTGGTGGAATTAAAATCCCCACAATGGCTGCAGGACCTTGTTATGGTGAGTACTTGAATAAAATATTGGAGGGCTTCTAAAACCTTGTGACACAGGTTTATGAGTCGGTACAAGCTGATTTTGTGACAGACACAACCGTCAAGTGGCGACCCTGCTCATTTTGTTTGCGTGGGACCAGCGTTAATGCTGACATGAATTGATACTGAAGGCTGCACAGAAGTCTGTGGGAGTCAGTCTCCCCACCATCACAGACATCTACACCTCCAGATGCAGAAAAAGAGCCACCTGCATCATGAAAGACCTCACTCACCCAGCACACTCACTCTTTGCACCACTCCCCTCGGGACGGAGGTTGAGGAGCATCAAATGTAGAACCACTAGACTGAGGAACAGCTTCTACCCTGAGGCTGTCAGACTCATGAATAAATAAATAATAAGAATAAACACTGCAAAATGTCACATCATGTTGATACTGATCTGTTTCTTGTTGCTGCGTTCATCTGTGACTATCTGCGTTCATCTGTGACCATCTGCTCATGTTCGTGCTGCTGTTTATAATGATGTTTTTCTACTACATTAGGGCTTAGTGTATTACTAGCTGATGTCTCTCTTAGTTAATCCTAGATGTTATTATTGTTTTTCTCTTGCATTTGTTGTTGGATGTAACTGGGACCCTGTGTACATAATCTCGTTTTCAACACATGTACTACATGCGGTGCAAATGACAATAAATTCTCTCTGACTCTGACTCTGACTCTGATACAACGATACGAGTGCAGGATTACTGAAAATGTGTCCAGATGTTCAAGACTTTGGAGTTCAACAGGAAATCATGAACAAGATCAAAGCAGGTCCATTTAAGGATCCGGTAAGAAAGGGCGGCAATGTCTACAGACTGTTAGAAACATTTCTAAACAACATTTCTGGAACTGAAAAGCAATTGATTCAAGCTTTTAACAACTTTTTGAGAACGTCAAACCAGCCAGAATGAAGAACAAGTACAGAAGAAAACATCTTAAAGCTTTGACTAATCAAAGTGCTTTGGCCGACTCAGCTAAAAAAATGGCAATGCTCACATCCCAAGGAAGATAGAGGAACAATCTTTTTTTGATTTGGCCACATATTCAGGATTTTGACATTTCATTGGAAAGTGTTAAAGAATTTGATGCAGCAGGTTGCTCAAAGGTACATCCTGGAAAGGTTGATAGAAGTCTGTCCTAAAAATTACTTGGGGAAAAAAGTAAAGTTCTGGAGGCACATGGTCAACTCATGGTAGAAATGAAGGATACTTTGTGAAAGTACTAGATAAGGTTGATCTGACTTTAACTAAAACAGCATCACTGATAAAAGAAATAAAAGAAAAAGTAGTTCTTAAACTTGAGTTGGTTTGGGTCAATGTCAAAGACGTTGATATTAAAGTTACCAAAATAAATCATGTGTTGAATCTGATCTGGTCACAAGATTGGTGAAAATGAACTTAAAATGTTGATGATTGGGGGAAAAAACAGTTGGCGTCAGATGACCTAATATCAAGACTTTCAGGAAGTTCTTGCAAGGAAAGCAGCTTCAAAGATGCAAAAACAATATCTGACAAAGGATTACCAACAACTGGTGCCAAATACTGAAACGGGTAATAAATAAAAGTAAACGGTATTAAAAAAAACGAGTTCCAAGATTTAGAAGCTTTGAATTTCTGTCAAAGTGTTTCTACAACTGATCTGTAAATAAACTGTGTACACAACGCATTACACAAATATGTCCATCTGCATATTTGATGTGTAAAATTATACCTGGAACTTGTTTTTATGGACACTTTGAAGATATACACGTGAAGCCAATTCTGCTACTTTTTTTTATGAAAGATGTTGGCTGAGTAAAGATTTTGTACATTTAAAAAAAGAAAAACATTTCTTCAACTTGACATCCTTATATGAAGCAGAAGTTTGTTTTTCCAAGTTTGTGAACAGGAAATACCCGAGGAGGGACTGCAGAGGAAGGAAGGACAGATGTCAAATGTATCTAAAAAAGCTAAGTCTGGTCCTCTGGACATTCAAAAAACAAAACAAAGCAAAAAAATTGTAGAAACGTTTCGTCTTTCATCTGAAAGACTTCCTCAGTCTGAGCTGCTGCATTCTGTTTAAGGTTAAAATCAGACACCACTCTGAGCAGCAGGACCACACTTTCCACAGAGCAACTGTGTCAACTCTTGAAACTGTGCCTGCAGTCAACCTACTTCACATATGGGGAGCAATATTATAGGCAGAAACATGGGTGTGCTATGGGGTCTCCAGTTTCTCCTATTGTTGCCAACCTGTACATGGAGGAGGTAGAAAAGAGAGCCTTGACGTCCTTTTCAGGGAGACCACCAAGTCATTGGTTCAGGTATGTTGACGACACCTGGGTTAAAATTAAATCTCAGGAAGTCCAACATTTCACTGATCACATCAACTCTGTGGATAAATATATCAAGTTCACACGAGAAGATGTAAAAAATGGCAGGTTGGCTTTCTTGGACTGTGAGGTCTCAGTTTCTGATAGAGGAAATTTGCAAACTGAGGTGTACCGCAAACCCACACACACAGACCAGTATTTACAGTTTGACTCCCATCACCCTCTGGAGCACAAGTTAGGAGTCATCAGGACTCTGTATCACAGAGCAGACAGCGTCCCCACTAACTCAGCAGCCAGACAGAAGGAGAAATCACACACAAAACAGGCTCTAGAGAAATGTGGATATCCTAACTGGGCCTTCCTGAAAGCAGAGAAGAAACCCAAACAGGACTCCAGCCAGCCATCAGGTGAAAAGAAGGAACCCAGACCCAGACCAGTGGTCATTCCGTATGTTGCGGGAGTTTCAGAGACATTGAGACGTTTATTTTCTAAACACAACGTCCCAGTGGCTTTTAAACCCCAAAATACATTACGGCAAAGACTGGTTCATCCCAAAGATCCAGTCCCCCGGCACAAACAGAGTAATATTGTGTATGCTGTTCAGTGTCAGGAGGGCTGTGATCAGTCTTACAACGGGGAAACTAATGCCCCTTTTCCACCCGCTCGGTGCATATCGGATCAGTTTGGTTCAGTTCGGATCGGCTCACATCAGTTGTGTTTCCATTAAACTTCTGGACCCCTTCTGTGGGCGGTGTCTAGAATCCTACTCGTCTTACCACGTGGTGGCGGTAGTGTTCCCTTAAGCTATTTACTATACACCACTACACGTTAGAAGAAGAACACCCTGCAGGACTTCTCTCACAAACTGTTGGCTGTAATGTCCCTTGAGCTATTTACTTAATGGAGTTCACTCTGAGAATTAACTTATAAACCAGTCAAAATTCTTACTTTCTTGCCTTTTCAGCTTGTTTTAAACCCATGTGTTTTCCATTTTATGTTTCTTTATAATAAAGATGTTTAGAAATATCCTCACTCGTATTATTTTCAGATATGCACAAGGTTCCTGTTAAAATTGCTAAACACATCACACTCTTCTTCTGTAATCAGTGAAACTATTTTTACAGTAAGCTACAGATTAGGAATTAATTAGGTTTTAATTTGCCCTGTAATATTAAAATTTACTATTTCATTAAATTTAAACGTAATATTTTGTTAGGGATAATTCAAAGTCAAATGCAAATGGAAAATTTGTTTGAAATGGTCCCTTACACATGAAAAGCTTGTTTCTTTAAACGTAAAAACAAAGTATCAATAATTAAATGTTTGTTGATCAGGAAACTCCTTATGAAAACAGCTTCATCGGGTTGATGTTGACGTCTGCATCCCGGGAAACGCTGCTGCACCCACGACCCGACATCAGGATGGATGGATGGATGGATGGATGGCTGGCTGGCTGGCTGGCTGTTCAAATCTAATAATCTAATAATCTTTTTCTTATGATTCTTTAAAGGTCAAATGCAAATGGAAAATATTCTTAACTTCCAGTATGTTTTTAAACAAACACTGTACACTTAACATTGTAAAATGTTTAGGAAATTATTGTTCAATGACACCAAAGATGTTTAATAAAAAATGTTTAATAGGAAAGTAAGAAGTTAAAAATGTTCAAAGATAAAAATACTGCATCCACCTAATGCCTTTCTTTCCGTTGTCTCACGTCTTCCTCCAGAAGACACAAGTTGTTCAACTCTGGTGACCGCTTTGTCTTCACTGAAAAATAAGAAAAATGTGGTTAATTAAGTCTAGATACTGTTTTTAAATAACAGCATAAAACAAAGAACGTCGCTACTACAGTTTGTTTTTCTGTAGAGCTTCTTGGAGCTATTTAAACCAGCTGAACTGTTTTATAAATAATTAAAATAATAAAATAACGATGGATACCGACGGACAATGGATTGCTCCTAAACCACGGCAGATATTTTTGAAACTTACAGCATGTAATCATAAGATGTTCATGTACAAACTAAAACATGTTGGAGTTATTTTAAATAAAATATGATTTTTTTACAATTTATTTTCCTAGCGCACGCAACGGTTTTGGAATCAGTCAAAGCAAACCAATTTTAATCCAGCAGATTTGACCACTACGTTGGAATGGTTAAGCTCAGGAACTCTGGAGCTATAAAGTCAGCTATGAAATATATTTTTATATCCATTTATTTAGCTACATTATAAAGAGATAAAGCCCTACTTTGTTAAATCCAGCACATTTGACCATTACCTGAATTTATTAAGGAACGGTAGTATAAAGTCAGCTAGGGCGGCCGTGGCGTAGTGGTAATGGCAGTCGTCCCCCGATCGGAAGGTTGGCGGTTCGAATCCCGGTTCCCCACACCATGTGTCGTTGTGTCCTTGGGCAAGACACTTAACCCCGAGTTGCTCCCGGTAGGACTGGAAAGCGCCTTGCATGGCAGTCTGCCGCTACCGGTGTATGAATGTGTGTATGAATGGGTGGATGGTTGGTATTGTAAAGCGCTTTTGGGCCCCTCATAGGGGGCTGGAAAGCGCTATATAAATAAGCTCCATTTACCATTTACCATGAAATATATATTTTTAGGCGTTTATTTAGCTACATTTAAAATAAATAAAGCCGTCCCCACCCGCGCGCGTGCACCTGACGACCCTATTGTTAAATCCAGCAGATTTGACCATTACCTGAATTTATTAAGGAGCGGTTAAGCTCAGGAACACTCGTGGTAGAAAGTCAGCTATGAAATGTATTTTTATATCCGTTTATTGAGCTACATTAAAAAGAAATAAATCCGCCCACGCGCGTGCTTGTGGCGAACCTACTTTTTAAAATCCTGCAGTTTTGAGCATTACGTGACATTATTAAGGAGAAGTTCAGCTTAAAACACATCTCTGCTATAATTTTAAAAACTAATGATTGTTTTTCCCATTTTAGATTTTTTTTTTTTTTAGATTCTTCATTGGGATTAACCCAGAAAGGGGCACAAAGACCAGCCATGGAAAGATGGTGTCCAAAAAGATCATTCAAAAGAAACTGCATACAGTGAATGTGCATGTTCCTATTATTTCCATTGCCTCCTTTTATTGCTGTTGCTTTTATTTTATTTTCACTGATTTATTGTACCGGTTTTTATATTTTCTGTCCGTTTAAGCACCTTGGTCAATGCAAGGCATTGTAGGAAGGTGCTATACAAATCAAGTTTATTATTATTATTATTATTATTATTATTATTATTATTATTATTATTATTATTATTATTATTATTATTATTATTATTATTATTATTATTATTATTATTATTATTATTATTACTGTATTATGTTCCTGTATGTTCCTGATCTAAAACCTGATGGATTTTGAGCAGCACTTCATACAGGTTAGTTGTCTTTTTTTCTTCTTTGAAATATTTCTGTTTCCAAATAATTTAAAATCTAAATGATATGTTCTTATTATTTTTCAATGCTGATTGATGCCCTCACCTGCATCTAAAAAAGTAAGTGTCAAACCATTAATAGTTCACAGCTTAAAACTCTGTTTAGGGCAGTACAACATGTGATTGTGGAATTTCTTTTCAAGCAGCCATGTTAAAATTTTGATTTAGGGGGGTTTATTTCTTTTATTTTCTTTAATGATACCCAAAGCATGAACATTTCTTTAAGAACAGTGTTTTTGTGTCCTTAAGATTGTAAAAATGGATCAGTTAAACCCAGTTTAAGACACTGTAAAATGTACGTCATAAATTTTTATTCCAATGTTACTGAAACTTGACTTTGGAGGCCTTTTCTTTCACTGATTCTCTGAGGCATGGTTATGTGTTTGTTTTCTTGAATTTGTTTGAATATACTGTAAATGTATATGGTTTGTGGCATAACACTGCCTTTAAATAAAAATTCTGCCCTGAAAGTTACTTATCTCATCCTCTTTTGTGTTAGGTGATGTAATGATTATGCATTTTAGAACCACAACAATTTTAGCACTTCTAATATGAAGGGTAAGGTACAACAAAGTACAGTTCTATTCTACTGTCAAACTAAGACAGTTCAGTACAGATGCAGTAGTAAGACTAAACTTGCAGTAAAATACTGGCAGCTAGAAACGCCAGTATTTTACTGTATATTTAGTTTCACCACTGTATTTACTTTAACAGTAAACTTTAAAAAATAATTAGTGTTGAAAATGTAAATTTACAGTAAATGACTGGTGTCTGTAGCTGCCAGTATAAATTTACAAGATTACAGAGTGAACGTGAATTTTATAAATGCCGAGCTATAATTTGGTGTGGTAGTAGCTGAGTCACTCCCAACACATAGTCTGAGGGCTAACATCTCCAGAGACTGTATATTTCAGGATTTAGAAAAAAGTCTCAACATATATGATTCTGGTAAGAAATTAGGTGGGCGATGTGCACTCCTTCACAGAAAGCTTATATTTTATATCCAAGTGGATATTATATTTATACTGTATCTATCTATCTATCTATCTATCTATCTATCTATCTATCTATCTATCTATCTATCTATCTATCTATCTATCTATCTATCTATCTATCTATCTATCTATCTATCTATCTATCTATCTATCTATCTATCTATCTATCTATCTATCTATCTATCTATCTATCTATCTATCTATCTATCTATCTATCTATCTATCTATCTATCTATCTATCTATCTATCTATCTATCTATCTATCTATCTATCTATCTATCTATCTATCTATCTATCTATCTATCTATCTA
>JBBPBX010015695.1:0-31848 GCA_038048925.1 Garcialebias charrua
CTTTGTGCAATAAAGTGCTGTTCAGTTAAGAGTTTCAAACTCTCAACAAAAAAAAAAAAAAACTTGAACATGCAAGAGCTAAGAAGGTTGTATGCATTTCTGCGCACTGATGAAGCATTAAATCAACTTTTCCCAGAGTCTGCTGTACTGCCTATGCTGCTGAACATTTGAGGCTCTTGAGGCTAAAACATAGGAACTTTTAGGTCAGGGCTGGGAGACGGTGGTGGTAAATGTGGCATCAGTATGGGTGGATGAGGCTCCTGCAGGTGGACCACTGGAATTGTTGCCACCTTAGTGCTTTAAATCTCTCTCCCTGTTTGCACGCATTGAAAAAATAAACAAATCCAGTGAAGTACCGTTAAAAACAGGTATTTCTTCATGACAAACACCTCACAGCTGCTGATTTCTCATTTAAATAAAACTGAATTAATTGCTTTGTTGTATGCAATTCTAATGACATGACCAAACTACAGTAGTAACGGTAGTTTAATTTCAAACTGCATTTTCGGCCTCAACTAAATTCTAGTAGCATAAGTACAGTGCTTAAAGGTATTGTGACATGATGTTGGAAATTTGCATATTTGTCACAACATATATATATATCTTATATCATTCAGCTCTGTTCGTTTTTGCAAAATAAATTATAAATATATTAAAATTTTATTCCAATTTATGGTAATTTTTTCTCTGGGACACGCCCCTAGAAATCTGAGAATTTATGCAAAACTTCATGTGACGTACACGTGGGCACTGGGCATAAGGCGGAGCCTGCCTTGCCCGTTTGTTTGGTGTGTTAACTGCTTTCCATACAGATTCATTTCCTGAAAGATCGCCTCTTTTTTTTTTTGGTGTAACTTGAAAAATGCCGTCACGTTGTAGCGCATTTGGGTGTTCTAATATCAGCAGTGAACAAGTGAGCCTTCACAAATTCCCAAAAGATGAGAAACTTTGCCTAGAATGGAAGTACAGAGAACTTGTGACCGATGGGTTCCTACTGATAGTCCTATGTCTGCAGCGACCATCTTACTGCCTATCAGGTAACATCTGTTGTTTGTTTTTATTCGGGGAGAGTCTATTAATGACAGTTTTGGATGATTTACTGTTTAAAAAAGATATATGTCAGACGTGACCTGGACTATCTGCCGACAGCTGCTAACAGACATTAGCATAGATCCAGAGTCAACACGAAGGCTATTTATGTATTTTTAAATTATGTCGGCGCGATCAGGTAACATCTGTTGTTTGTTTTTATTTGGGGAGAGTCTACATGTATTAATGACAGTTTTGGATGATTTACTGTTTAAAAAAGATATATGTCAGACGTGACCTGGACTATCTGCCGACAGCTGCTAACAGACATTAGCATAGATCCCGAGTCAACACGAAGGCTATTTATGTATTTTTAAATTATGTCGGCGCGATCAGGTACATCTGTTGTTTGTTTTTATTTGGGGAGAGTCTATTAATGAGAGTTTTGGATGATTTACAGTCTTAAAATGATATATTTCAGACGCAACCTGGACCGTGTAAACAGATAGCTGCTATCAATATTAGCCTAGATACCAGTCAACACGGAGTGCTATTTATGTATTTTTAAATTATGTCGGCGCGATCAAGTAACATCAGTATGTGTTTTTATTCATGGAGGGTTTATTAATGAGAGCTTTGGATGATTTACTGTCTTAAAATGATAGATCTCAAACGCAATCGGACATGCTCAAAGCCACGAAGCTCCCTGCACGTTTTTTTAAAGCTGAATCGTAAAAGTTAATAAGTTTTCCATTAATAGAGTATACAATAAAATGATTTGAGCAAGATTAAAACTTCTACTGCTTATATTGACCTTCCAAAACTGAAGACAAATCGCTTAGATCAACACTAGAAATGCTGCACTCGTCTGAGTCGACAAGCTCCGCCATTATTGTTTACATGCGAGTTGAGCAGCGGCTCCCCACGGGTACGTCAAATGACGGTTTTGCGGAAGTGCGCGGAATTTTAGGGGCGTGTCCCAGAGAAATAACTACCATAACTTGGAATGAAATTTTAATATATTTATAATTTATTTTGATAAAACGAACAGAGATGAATGATATAAGATATATATGTTGTGACAAATATGCAAATTTCCAACATCATGTCACAATCCCTTTAAAATCACCCTTTCAAATTTTCTATATTTCTGAATAAATATGACTTAAAACATATTCAGATTTTCACACAAGTCCTAAAAGTAGATAAAGAGAATCCAGTTAAATAAATGAAACAAAAAAAAATTATACTTATTTGTTTATGAAAATGATCCAATATTGCATATTTATGTAAGACTAATTAAAGTTAGGATCTTCAGTCTAACAGATTCTGTAACATAAACCCTCTGACACAAAGAAGGTTGAGGGAATCCAGAATCCTCTGTGTTTACTCAGTTGAGAACTTAGAACCACAAAAAAACAAAAAAGATTAATCTTCAGTCTCACATGTGTTCGCAGTGTTACAAATAAAGTCCAGTTGTTCTGTATTGAACGCCTTTTTTGATTTCGCAGTGGTTGTCGAACAGAGGACAACGTTGTTATAGTTTGCAGAAATTACATTACAAAGGTTAAAACTACCATATTTGAAAGATCTAGGTCTGGTCATAAATGAAAACTGTTCTCAAACATTTCACCTGGTAAAGTAAAGGTCAAATAATATTTCTATTTTAATAATATGCCGGGTCAGAATCACAAGTCGACAATGTTTGGATTTTTTCACACATCTTTGTTTCTCTTTCACGCACAGATGAACAAAGCAGTGTTTGATGAGAGACAGCAGGAAAATTAACACTTTTTTTGGGCTGAACTTCCCATTGCTCACCGTTGTGCACCGTAATGTTCTCATAACAACCAGAACTGGTTGATCTACTATGAGAAGGTGCTATTTAGACTGCGTTAGCAGCGCCTCAGACTGAAAAAGTCTTTTGGATAAAAGATGAAACATTTCAGCAATGAAGAATCCATCCAGAGGATCGGACTTAACCTTGTTAGATTTATCAACCTGGATTATTGAGCATGCAGGACATCTTCATAACAAATTCATCTGATTGTATTTTGCTGTGTCAGCATTTTTACTGGTCAAGCAGATGGGATGTGGATTTAAGACACGCCTATTAAGATTTGACGAGGCATTTTATCTTAGATGGCTGTTTTTGTTCATAAAAATATTAAACTACTTATTTCTATTTTACGTTATGGCCCAATAAACTGGGTCATAACAATTTGGAGGCTAATCTTCATGTAACAAGCTGCTTCGTGCGTTATAAAAAGACATTTACTAACACTTCCCAGGATGTGGATGTATATCATAGCTTCATGCGCTGCATGAAGGAATTTTATTTTCACGGCTATACATGCTTTAAAATTGCATTAAGGCTGCAAGTTTGCTGATGCGGCATTACTGACTGCATAACAGCCACGTGGCTGTTCTGTGTGCTCACCACGTTATTACTTTAGGCTCATTATGAGCGTCTGTTTGGCCACTTTAAGTCACATCTGCGCTGTACTTCCATTCATTTTGTGATGTAACACTTCCTTTGAATAAAACAGAAAACCATTTCATTAACACATGGCTCCTGCCAGAGCAGCAGGGACAGGTCCTGTTGAGTGAGGGTGATGTCAGGTCACACAGATTGCTGTTTTTTGTAACATATTGTTCTGACATGCTCGTGTTTTCAGCTTAGAGGCTTTCCTCTCCCTTGAGTTTTATATAAAAAGCCATCATACTTTTCATACTCTGTCATTTCTTTCCTTTAGTTTATTTATTTATTATTATTTTAACAGGCATTCATATAAATTTTTGTAATTATGAGTGAATAAATTGATGCTTAATGACAACTAAATGTTATTATCTCACAGTTTGGCATCATTAATAATTAAAAGTTACGACTGCCAATAACTGGGCATACAAATCCAGTCTTAACAATGATGATGCTAACTTTAAAAGAAAAAAGTATTTTCTTCTGATTTTAAAACCAGATTGTATGAATTTTATCAAACATCTGTCTAAACTGCGGAAGACACAGAAAATAAATTTAATCACCTGACCTGAGCAGCAGATAAAGATTTGCAATAAAAAAAAAAATCTTGGCGTTACTCAGAATGAAACTATAGCATCATTATAAAAAATAATTTGGGTTCACACTTCTGGTTGAAACAATAGTGTCTCCTGATGCTGCTATATATTATAGACCAGACACAAAAAAGACTGTCTTAATTTTTTTGACAGGACATTTCAGAAACATTCATAAAAAATTGTGCAGGGTATAATAACGATGAACGTGGTACGAATGACATAACAGAAGCAGCACAAGCCAAATAACGAGCAGTGCCGTGATAGAATTACCAATTCCTTTTGAGTTTTATTGAGGGGACATTTAAAAAAAAAAAGCTTACGTTGTCTAACAGACGGTTCAGGATTCCAGGGCTTAGATTTACCAGGCTGCAGAGGTCGCTCACTCCTTAATCCCCTAAATTACACATCCATATTTTGGATATCTGAGCACGCTCTGTAAATCTTTGATTTCTAACTGGAGTTTCTTTTCTTTATAGTCATGAACATATTTCTGAAATTCCTCTGCACATATTGGCCAGTTTTAAAATCTGTTCACACTTTTGTGCTGACATGAGAAAACGATGGGAGTCGTAATATTACCATTAATATGGTTATGGAAACTACAACAAAAGGTCAAGTCAGAGGGGATTTGCTCTAATCTGGCTGGGTTTAATGATGGACGGATTATTTACTGTGAGTCATGAAGCTTTAGGTGTCACATGTCCATGGTGTCTAGGATAGGGACATGACTTCACATCGGAGGGGAACCTCCAACATTCCTTTGCCCTCCAACTGACTGACTCTGTAGTGATGACATGTAGTCAGGTACTCAGTCCTGACATGTTCAGTTCATGCTTTCTGATGTAACATCCACTGCAGTAGAGATAAATACACTGGAATATCCACTGACACTGACCGGGGAGATTTTTAGCTGCCTCTATGTGCTACGCACATAACTGTGTACTGTTTACATGCCCAAGTCACACAATGTTAGGGTCATGTGCATTCTGTGTTGTGTCATCAGTTCAAAAGGGCATAGAGATAGCTGAAAGTTATGCACCATAACTCATGTTCCCTGAAGGAAGGGAACGAGGTGCAACATACTTGCTATGGGAATTGCGCCCCCGCGCGATTACCTGAAGGAATACAATCACGCCTTTACGGCTAGGGCGTCAACGTCGCGCCAGAGGCCCCGCCCTCTGGGTATTTAAGCGACTGACGCCCATCCATCTTTCTCCAAAATTGCACTTCACCGAGCTTTCAGCATTGAAAAGGGCCAGATATGTTGCACCTCGTTCCCTTCCTTCAGGGAACATGAGTTATGGTGCATAACTTTCAGTTCCCTTATCAGTCAGTCTCTCGGTGCAACATACTTGCTATGGGAACGTAATTCATTCACGCCCTTGAAATGCTCAGCAAAATGCATGCTAGTGTGAACGTCTGCCCTTGACCAGCAGGCATCTCAAGGCTACTTTCTACTGTGTGTTAGAAAGAACAGCCTGAGTGACGTCACACGCAGTAACATCCAAACTGTAATGCTTTGCAAAAGTGTTTAATGAGCTCCAGTTCGCAGCAGCACAGATGTCTGCAACTGGTACGCCCTTGAACAATGACCAGGAGGTGGCCAAGCCCCGAGTGGAGTGAGCGTGCACTCCAAAGGGCACCTGTTGACCTTTGCTATTGTACGCCCTTTTAATGGCCTCAGTCACTCAATGTGAAAGGCGTTGTTTTGATTGGGCCTTTCTGGTAGCAGGTTTTGCAAAGCACACGAACAGTTGATTTGTTTTTCTCCATTCGGCTGTTCTCTAAATGTAAGTGCGTAAAGCTCTCACGGGGCAGAGAGCCTTCAGCCTTTCCTGTTCCTGAGTAAGTACAGGAGCAGGTGGGAAGGAGGAGAGATCAAAGTCTAGACTCCTGTGGTTCAAAGTCAAGACCTTGGGGGTGTATGCGGGATTAGGCCTTAAGGTGACCTTTGACCCGTCAGGGGCGAATCTGGTACACATTGGATGTACAGACAATGCATGGAGGTCACCCACGCGTTTTGCCGAGCAAAGTGCCAAGATTAGAGCGGTTTTATAAGATAACAAGTCTATCTTAACCTCACTCAGTGGCTCGAATGGAGGATCACAGAGAGCCCCCAAGACCAGACTAAGATCCCAACCAGGGGTCAGGATCCTGTTGGGTGGTTTTGTCCTAAGCACGCCCTTCATAAATCTTATTATGATTGGATGTGTGCCAGGAGTCCTGTGTCCCCAGCCTTCGTGACAGGCTGAAATAGCTGACAAGAAAACTTTAATTGTTGAGAAAGAACTACCTTTTTCCGGTAAATCCTGAAGGAAAATCAGGAGCTGAGTTAGGTCGCATGAGTAAGAAATAATATTTCTTTCTGAGCACCAGGCCTCAAAAATACGCCACTTCCGTGTGTAGAGGGACTGTGTTGATACAGCACGAGCATTTTGTATGGTTTTTACCACATTTTCCGACAGGCCTGATGCCATCAGCTTGTTCTTTTCTACCAACAAGCTGAAATTTTCAATAGTTCTCGGCCTAGGCGGCGAGGCTACTTCTTCTGGTGGCATAGTTTGACCTTGAAGAAGAGCAGTTGGTGCATCCAGTTCCCTTCCAGGGGCCCTGGAAGCCGTGACCCCTTGGAGGTCAACCAAGTTTGGGAGAAGGCCTTTTTGTTGATGTGCCACCCGGCTGCTCTCATCGAGAGTGATTGAGGGCAGATGCAACCTGTTGTCTTTTTCAGACAGAAAAGGAGCAGAAAGTTTGCTTTCTCTCTCCTTGTTTTGGGTCATGGGACTGAAAAGCTGCAAATTTTGTAAACGAGCAGATCTTCTGACCCTCACGTGTTTCCTGGATGGGTCCAGTTTACTGGTCCTTGGCCTTAACAGAGCATTGGAACCAGACAAACCTGCCAGGGTCTGTGTTTCACCCGTTGGGGGGATACTGTTTAAAAGCAGAGTGCTTGAACATTGCGGGTCACTTATTAATAATAAAGGGACAGCTGCAACGTGAGAACGTGGAGATGGTTCTTTGTGTTTGGCAAACTTTAGATTGTTTGGTGATAAGGAGCCCCGTTCCCTCTGAGTGACAGGAAGAGGAATCTGATTCAGCTCTAAGCTGTTTACGCACACATCAGCAATTGCTTTTGTGAATGTGTGAAGCTAGTGGTCGCCTGCGGGCGTCTGACGTGCCTCTCCCCGTCGTTAGATTCTGTCGGCGCGTCTCTCTGAGGCGCGGACATGTCACGTATTAGCTTGGTTAGTGTATTGGCCGCCCCGTCGTTCACAATGGAGCGGGGGCTAGAGCACGTGATCTCCCTCACCTGTCTCTATGAGGGGTGGAGGGCCTGCTCGCAGACGCCTCTGTGCCTGTTCTCTACAGACGGAGCAGAGGCGCCCCGTTGGGGTTTATTGATTATGCTAATACCCCGTGAGCCATGAGGGAGGGGGGGAAACGTTCCCCTCCCTTTATGATGGCTGGCAGGCCAGAGGGACCTGAAGTTACTTGTGTTTGTTGCTTTTTTTGTAGTCAATAAAACAGAGAGGAACTGTTTTTTTGAGCTTTATCCGTGCTTAAGTGTAACGACATGTTTGAATTTATGTCACTCACAGTAGGAAAAACATGATTTGTGCATGCAACAGAGTTACCAGCCATTTGTACCGTGCTACAAATAAAGTCTGGAAATGAACAGATCATTCCCCATACCGCTTGGCGGGTGACCGTGTAAAGTCAAAACGTGAACCCGGTTCATCAGGCACGTTTTTGTCTGTCGTCCCAGTTCGCCGAAGAGGCCCTGTGTCTGACCGCCTGGCGGGGGACAAACCTGTTTTTGCTCCATGCATGCTCGGTACGAGGTTGGCCCGGCGGTGGTCGCTGCCGATGCTCATCCTCGTAGGCCGGCCACTTCTGCGGTAGGGCACGCGTTGCCGAGCGGTGCCGAGGCTGCGTAGGTCTGCCTCCAGCAGACTCCCTTGGGGGGGGGTGAAGCTTCTCCTGGGAATGCCCACTCGGAGAGCTTCAGCCTCTTTGCGCCTTTGGTCCAGCTTGGTCTGAATTCGATCCAAAGCTTTTCCAAATAATCCTGTCAACTCTATCGAGTGGTGGAGAAAAGGCACCTTTTGTCCCTCGGGGAGATCCGTTAAAGTCATCCACAGATGGGGTATCGCGATGACCACTTCCGCCATGCCTCTGCCCTGAGCAACAGCGGCTGTCCCCATCATGCGGAGCACAAAGTCTGTTGCCCTGCGGGCTTCATCCAGCAAGTCGGCTGCAGCCTGCTTGTCCGTTGTTACCTGGAGCTGTTGCAGTTTTTCAGCTAGGTAAGCCTGCATCAACGCGGACGCATTCATGGCGCGCGCCGCGAGTCCCTGAGCTCTGTAGCATTTCTCGAGAAGAGAAGCCGAGGCTCGACAAGCTTTGCTGGGAAGAGTTGGTTTTGTCCCGGATGACTTGGGAGCCAGGTGAGATGCCAGCGTGTCCTCAATTTGAGGCACGTTGGCTATTCCCACCTCATCCATCCCGTCCACGTCGAGGAACTGTGAGAGTGGTAAGAGCATGGGAGCTCGGGGCTGAGCCCAGGTGCGAGTTAGTTCTGTGAGGAAGTCCGGGAACACGGGCATCCTTTGCCTCGTGGCAGCCTGCTGCTTTGAATAAAAATAGTTTCCTGCCAGCCTCGTGACCTGTTGGCGAGGTGGAGGCTCTGGCCATGGGATGTGCAGTGCGTCCGTTGCTCTGTGGCATAGGTCGAACAGAGCAGGGATGGAAAAGTCAGTTTCTGGGAGCACAGGTACCGGGGTCTGGGAGAGGTCTTCTCCCTGTTCCTCCAGTTCGACGTCTGCGTCCTCCGCAGAAAATTCGCCTGAGGCTGAAATCGAGATCTCGTCCTCGTTCATCATGCCTCAAGTGTCAAATTCGACTGTTAAATCCACCATAGGAGCCAGCACGTCAGGGCTGTCACACCATTCAACTCGTGTGCTGTCATGTAGAGCCATGTTCTCGAGCTACGGCGTGGGAGTGAGGGGCTCAGTGGTGGCCCCATCCGCTGGCACTGCTGGGGCGAGGGAGAAACTGCATCCGCTAGGACAGGCGCGCGAGGTTGGGCTCGCCGTCCTGCTGGTTTTCCTTGGAAGTCTTGTCTTTCGCTTTCCTTTCTCTGGAGGCATGTCCGAGATAAGGCGAGCGAGTCCTTCCAGAATCCTTTTTCTTTTAATTTGTTTAGACGTCTCCTCCGTCGTGTCGCTTTCGCTGGCTAGCCCGCTACGAAATTAGCAGGGGTAGCAGTGTGACGCAGTTAGCGCCGTCGAGCGAAGCAGTCTGTGGAGAGAGGAGAAAAAAATACTTTGGGGTTAGAGAAAATGTGCCGGACTAGCTTTCGCTAGTCCAGCAGTACGCAGGAATAATTCTCTGTGCGCTCTGTGTAGGGAGCAAGCTCACCTCTGGTTGAGCGATGAAGCAACAGAGAAGTCCCACGAAGAGAGGTAGTTCAGGTTTAAGTGAGGTCAAGGGCAAATAAGAGAAAGACGTATGGGCGTCAGTTAGGGCTGGGCCATATCATATCATTTACGATAATACCGGTAAAAATAGCTTGCCCGAGCAAAAAAAAGATATCATGATATGCTAATTTCATGACGTAATACGTAAGGACGCCCCGCCCCCCAACCGAGCGCTTCAAACTGAACTGCGCACCTCCCTTCCACCAGTCTGTACTGGTGTAACACGTTAGCTAAAATGATAAAAACAAACCGCGCGTCGTGTCAGCTTCTGTCCCCTGCTCTGAACAGCAGGTAGAGGATCAAATGCCCCCACCCCCCACCCCACTGAGCAGCCGCGCTGCGGGCTGGTCTCCCTCGCTCTGAAAACTGTCTCTACAAACACGCGCGGCTCTCCACGGACCAAGAGAAAACCACAGTGAAGTTATTTTCAAGTTGGAAGTTGGATATTCGAGCTCCGTGTCTTCATCGGTGCGTTGCTCTCGTCAGTCCACTTCATGGAGTCTGATTTCGGGCAGCCGCGCTGAGTCTGCCCCTATTCAGAGACGTCATGGTTCACTTAGGGACCGTCAACAAATTTTCGACCGTGTCACTCTTTAGAAACAAAAAATAATATATTTTACATGGAGAGTGATTTAGGAAACTACACCTGAACTTTAGTTTTTGTGGTGGTTTTTGTTTATATTTTGTGCAGACTTTTTCAATCTAAATAACAGATCTTTTTTTTAATTTTTTTTTATACTGACTGAATACTTTACTAAATAAAGTAATTTCAGTAAAATTAACCCTTGTTGTTTTTTAAAAATTTATAATTTTGCAAAGCAACATGTTATTCTAACTTCCGCTCCGGCAGGGCAGGTCGCATCTCCTTTTGCTCCTACACCTCCCTGGTTCCCCCCCCCCTGCTTCTGCATCTGTCTCGTCTGTAACTCTTCAGCGCTCGCTCGAACCAATTTGGGATGGATTTATGTGCGTGGACTGTTTTCTGGGCTATTTCATCTATCGATACTATCGATAACAAAAATTTCCACGAAGCGCACTGGCCAGGGAGAGCCAGGGCGCTCTATCGACACGCATGCGGTGAGCTACATTATGGACTCGATGAGCAGGCTAATGTAACTGTCCGCTCTTTCTGTCGGGGACGTGGAATCTCTGTGGATTTTTGGGATACTGGTGGCTGTTCCTGCCACTGAAGGCTGAGGAGGACCGCAGCGATCGGCGTGCTGGCGAGTCTTCCGCTCAGCGAAAATGCTTTGATCCGGGCTATGACCTTCCCAGCTGTTGTGCGGGCTGAACCACACGGTGGGAGAAGCGGTGGCTGCCGCGGACCTGCGGTGTGTGGAACTCGTTTACAGCCGTCCGGATTAAAACAGGGCACATACGGAAGGATCTTTTAGCTCGGAACCTCTCTCGATTCGGCGATTTGGACCCAGAAACAGCACCTGGACTTAAAGACTGCAGTAAAAGAACACTGTGGCCTGACTGAAAAAATAAAGCAACTAATCTAATCTGGTCTCTGGCCTTGGACTGAAGGCTGTCTACAAATCTTCTCCTGAGCTGGGAAGCTGAAGGGACCCGCTGCCCCCCCCAGAGGTCTCTGTGTGTGCGTTCTCGGATGGAGCCGAGCTGTGAGACCTGCGAACTGTTCTTATCTGGAGCTGACTACACACAGACTTTATTACCTCCCGCCTGCCGTCATAAATGCATCTTGTCCTGTCTAAATGTGCTAAAAAAAGCTGGTAGAATGACAAAAATGCGACCTGTTCCTCTCATCATTTAAAAACAAAGTTGACACTATCAGATCCCAGCTCCACAACCTCCCTGACCTTAGTGTGCCATCTACCCATCTGCTTTCTGGGACCCTGAGCAGCTTTGATGAAGTTGTTCAGAGTGAGGTAGAGACCATCCTCAAGAAAATGAAGCCTTCATCCTGCGCCCTGGATCCCTTCCCCTCATCTCTCATAAAATCCAATCACTCTGCAATTAGCCCATTAATCACACAAATAATAAATCAGTCTCTACAATCTGGTCATGTTCCACTGCCTCTAAAAACTGCCATCATTAGGCCTCTTCTGAAAAAATCTAATTTGGATCCCGACATTTTTTCAAATTACCGGCCAATTTCCCACCTCCCATTTCTGTCCAAAGTGCTGGAGAAAGCAGTTGCTGCTCAGCTGCAGGAACACCTACAGCAACACTCTCTGTATGAGAAGTTCCAGTCTGGATTCAGAGCAGCTCACAGTACTGAGACTGCATTGTTGAGAGTAACGAATGATGTCCTCATGGCTGCTGACACTGGTTCTCCCTCCATCCTTGTCCTCCTTGACCTCACTGCAGCCTTCGACACTGTGGACCATAGTATCCTCCTCCACCGTCTTCATGTGGAGGTCGGTCTCTGTGACACTGTCCTGGACTGGTTCAGATCTTTCCTCTCCAATAGGCTGGAATGTGTCAGTCTTGGCAATGCCACTTCCCAGACAGTCGGTGTCTCCTGTGGTGTACCTCAGGGGTCAGTTCTGGGGCCCCTGCTGTTTTCCCTTTACATGCTGCCTTTGGGTCAAATTATTAATCAGTTCAACATTTCCTTTCACTGCTATGCCGACGACACACAACTTTACATCAGGACTGGAGCATCATCATCATCCCTATCTCCATCTTCACTCACTGCTCTCACTGCACTCACTGCTCTCTCTGCCTGCCTGGAGGAAATAAAGGCATGGATCAGTGGTCCCCAAACTTTTTCCTGTGAGGGCCACATAACTTTTCCCTTCTCTGGTGGGGGGCCGGAGTCAGTTTTTAACAGGAAAAAGTGTGATGATTGCAGGAGTGCCTAAATCAGTGCCCAACCTTTTTTGAACCAAGAGCTACTTTTGAAGTTGGCAGTTTGCCGAGAGCTACTCGTCCAGTCTCGGTATCAAAAACAAAATTTTTCATCTCCCTACTCCTCACTTCTTTAAAGTAAATAAAACAGAACGTAATGTGTTGCTAGTTTTATTTAATTAAAGTATTTTATCAAAGTAAAAGGACGCAATATTTGAAAAGCACACCATATTTTTTAAAGAAACGAATAAACAATGAACTGAACAATATAAAACTCCCTCATTTACACTAACTATTTACAAAAAGTGACTTACAAAGGTGCAGATTTACAAATCTCCAACAACTATTTCAAACCTCAATAAAACCTAAATATCAAAACTAGGCAGCTGCTCTGTGCAGCAGGATGGTGTCATCTGGTGCAAGCTGTATAAAATAAATGTGTCTCTACCTTAGTGACTTTGAATTAGAATAAACAAAAAAATACTCCTCCTCCCACTCTGTGTGAAAATAATACGTTTTTGTTTGCTTGTTTGCTAGTTTTCCATCCATGTTTACTGTGCACCGACAGCTTTATGTGAAAGGGAGACAATTCAACTTACTCCTTCATTTTTAAAAACTGTGTTAGGATAGGCTAAGTACTTGGTGACCGTACAGTACTGTACATGTATTCATTTGTAAAAAAAAAAAAAAAATAAAAATAATAAAAAAATTAAAAAAAAATTTAATTTTTTTTTTTTCCTGGGGGCCGGACCAAAGGTGGGGGCGGGCCGGATGCGGCCCGCGGGCCGTGGTTTGGGGAACACTGGCATGGATGAATCAAAACTTTCTTCAACTGAACTGCTCCAAGACCGAGGCCATATTGATTGGCACCCCTCACCAGATACAAGCATCAACTTTAACAACAATCTCCTTCTCTGGTCAAGACATCCCCCTCTCCACCTCTGTTACAAATCTTGGAATAAAAATGGACTCTCATCTCACATTTGAAAATCACATTAAGCATCTGTTTAAAACCTGCTTCTTCCATCTTCGAAACATCTCCAGACTTCGCCCATCTCTGACTTTTTCTGATGCTGAGAAACTCGTCCATGCCTTTGTCTCCTCCAGGCTCGACTACTGCAACTCCCTGTTTATTGGTATCCCTGGCAAAAACATTCAGAAGCTTCAATATATTCAAAACAGTGCAGCTAGGATTCTGTTGAGAGTTCGCAAATTTGATCATATTACACCCATTCTCCATAACCTCCATTGGCTTCCTGTCACCTACAGAATTCAATATAAAACTGCTCTCATTACCCATCAATGCTTGCACGGCACTTCACCTGACTATCTAAAGGACATTCTTGCACCATATTCATCCACCCGGTCTCTACGGTCACAGAACAGTAATTTACTTCATATTCCTCGGACCAAATTGAGGACCATGGGAGACCGAGCATTCTGTGTGGCTGCCCCCCGCCTGTGGAACTCCCTCCCTGATGACCTGAGAGCTCCACAGTCACTGGTTGACTTTAAAAGCGGCATTAAGACTTTTCTTTTTAAGCAAGCCTATTCTGCCTCCACATGATTTTATCTTTGATCTTAGCTGTTATCTTTATTGATTTTACTTGATTTTATCACTTGTTTTATTTTATTTATTTTTTAAGCAAGCCTAAATCTACATGATTTTATCTTTGATCTTAGTCGATATTATTGTTGATTTTATTTGATTTTATCACTTGTTTTATTTTTTATCTTTACCTTGTTACACATTGTAGCACTTTGAGATTTTTATTAATGAAAAGTGCATTACAAATTGAATTCATTATTATTATTATTATTAGAGTTTTTTTTTACTTTATCATGGAGTGTCTATTGGCAAATTGTGATAGATTCTTTTTTTTGAATACCACGTTCTTACCTGTTTGTGTCTATTCCCTTTTCCATATCTGTTGATTGTGGTGGCGCGGCTTTTATACAGCTGCGACTTCGTGCGCTGTCCCTATCCTAAGACGGATGTGCGTAATCAATTACGTTGTTTTGTGCCCCGGTGCAATGTCAAGGTCAATAAAGATATATTCTATTCTATTCTATTCTATTCTATTAAATTAATTTTGTCAAATAAATGAATTTGATTTCTTTTTTTTTGGGTTATATCACGAAATTTATCGTTATCGTGATATCGCTCTGAAATATCACGATATAATTTTTGAGCCATATCGCCCACCCCTAGCGTCAGTCACTTAAATACCCAGAGGGCGGGGCCTCTGGTGCGACGTTGACGCCCTAGCCGTAAAGGCGTGATTGTATTCCTTCAGGTAATCACGCGGGGGCGCAATGCCCATAGCAAGTGAGTTGCACCGAGAGACCGACTGATAAGGGAACCTTAATTTACTTTTAAGTAAACAAATATCATGCACACTGTGAAAGTAGGGGACAAGAGTAATCTGCAATGAGCACAAAGTCCAGTCAAGCTTTAGCAGGGGTAAAATGCCTAAACTTGGTAGACTAATGGTGTGTTCACACAGAGCAGCGTTTTCAAGCTTCCAGCTTCCAGCCTCCATGTAAAATCAATGGTGGACGCACTTCCAGCCACCTCCTGGCGTCTGGCGTCAGGTCGCGTGCGTGAGGAGCGTGCTGAGTAGCGTTTTTTCGTGCACGTGAACCGGCTTCCACCTCCAAACCGAGCATTCAACATGTTGAAGATTTCGCGGTTCAAACTTTTCAAACGCCGCTCAACTCCACCTGATTGGTTGGTGTGTCAACCAATCAGGGAGAGTCGGGGGGCAGAAGAGAGGGGGCAGTGGGAGAGTCCCTATGTGACGCGGAAACGAGGGTGCGCGCGCACTATGTGACGTATTGTTTGTCGGAAAAAAAAAGAAAAGACCCGCGAGCTCGTGAACTATGGAAGAGAAACTCATTGTAGCTGTGTGTTCGCGACAATTCCTTCACGACCAGTCAAGTCTGCTCGACAGAGACGGATATAAACAGCTCCTCCTCGCCTGGCGGAGTGACCAGGACTCCGTGTGCAGGGCTCTGTGTACCGGTAAGCTCCGCCCACACACCCAGCAGCTTCTGGCTTCTGGCGTTCAGTTTTGAACACGCTACATTTACAAGTACGTCCACTTGCGTGCGTGAGGAGCAGTTTGGAGGTTCAAAACGCTGCTCTGTGTGAACACACCATTATAGCTAATGTTTATGTTTTTTATTTATTTTTTACTTTCATTCATTAATTCAACCTTTATACAGGCTAGTCTCATTGAGCCACGAGGACTCATTTACAAGAAATACTTGTTCCAGACAGAACATATAAAGTACAGAGTCAGAAAAAAATAACTAGAGTAAAAATGCAGTTAAACTAAAAGTAGTGTTATAAAACAACAAATCAGGGTGCCATAAAACAAGGTAAAACACTAAAAACAATAACACATTTGCTTTGATGTTTCTACTTGACTCATTCCCATTTCTGGTTGGCCAAGATTTTATAAACCGCTTCGGCGCGATTATAGATTATGGTCAACAGAAAATGTGGAGCACAGTGAGAAAACCCCTGCCAATAAAAGTGCCTCCTAGTTGCGATACAGACTGCCTAACCGCAGGTACCGCAGAGGACACAAGGGACTGCTCATCCGAGGACGAGAGCCCGGTAAGTGAACCTTCAACTACAGGTGAGACAGAAGAGACCCAAAAGTTGGACCAAACTCTGGCCCAACAAGAGAACCTCCTCTGTGAGCTGACACATTCAGCACTCCCTGACCACTGCCTACCACAGGTAGTGAAAGGTGTTGAGATCCAAGGATCCCACACCGAAGACGCTGTACTGTCCTCTGAGACAGGTAATTCGGCAATCAACCAAGCTTTCAATGAAACCTTGGTTCAAGGGCATCTGAGTCCAGAAAATGACAGTCAACCAAACGCTGACAGTCACTTGGACATCATTGTTGCAGATTACGAGGACCCCTCATCAGACATGAAGGGGGCAAACTCACATTACCTACCACAGGTAGAGAAAGGTGTGGAGATCCAAGGACCCCACACCGAGGTTGCTGTACTGTCCCCTGGGACAGGTAAATCGGCTATCAGCCAAGCTTTCGATGAAACCTTGGTTCAGGGACATTTGTGTCTAGAACTAATCAGAAATGACATAGTTTTTACAGACTCAAAGAGCCCCTCTTCAGTCAAGAAGTGGGAAGACACACACAACGACAGTGACCCGTCGCAGTCTGTACAATCAGACACACCTGCGACTGCGCCGACAGTTGTGACACACCTGAATTACACGGAAAGAGGTAAACGTAAGAAGATACGTTGGCCAAAACCTAAACGATTCCTGTGTACCGTCTTCTCTCAGCTGCGCGAACAGCTTAAACTAAACGGTGGCATCCTAACTTGTGCCCATGGACGGACGTCCTCACCTGTGTTCGTGGTCCCCCATGACCAAAGGGGGGTGATGTTAGGCCATGCCAAAGACAAAGATTTGAATGTACACCTCAGAAACACTTTTGCTTTCGCCCAGAAAAACCTGGAAAGATCCGCTGAAGGACGTAAGGCGTACTATGACCAGAAGGCCTCTCACAATGAACTCCAAGTGGGAGACAGAGTCTGGTACTATACGTTCGCCCCAGCAACCGGGAAAGGAGGGTCCGAGACCGGAACTCTCGCCCGCAAACTAATGCCCAGGTGGACTGGACCTCATCTGATAACAGACAAAGTGTCCTCAGTCGTCTACGAAATCAAAATCAGCAAAGGCCGCAAAGAGCCAATTGCTAAATGGGTACATCGAAATCAGATCAAACCTTACAAGGCGTTCAATGAATCCACAAAAGACAAAGATCTCACAAACTCACCGACTTCATGGGATAATAAGGTCGTACAAACACAAGTTAGTAAATAAACTAATCAGGTTTAAACTACCGTATTTTCCACCCTATAAGTCGCATTGTCCAATTTGAACTTAGAAACGCTAAGCCTAACACCCACAACAAAAACTAATCTTAACAACCGTTTAAATCCACGAGATTTAATTTGACCTCGGTCATAAAGTTGAGACCTGTTTTTCTTGTGTGTTGCACTTTGGAATCTGACGACAAGAGTGTGTCGAAGCAGTGAAACGTTGTTTCCTTGTTGTTTAGTCATTACTGTTGTCATTAGTTGAGATATTGTTTGGTTCTGAACACTCCCAGCCAAAAAGGTTTTGTATTAACATTGGTTAATGAATGATATGGATTTAACTATGCCAACATGCAGTTCGTTTTGTTAAATCTCAATCGTCGAAGAGTCAATGTAGTTTAAAGCTACTCAAGGTACCATAAACTACACTGGTCTCACAATTTCTAAATTGAACCGATTCGATCGTTTCTATTCTAGATTATCTATTCATTTTGATGAGTCTCGCCATAGACTTCAAAATTTATTAGGAATACCAAATCCTACGTCGTTCGTCTAAAAGACAACAGACATTTAGATCAAACTATATTTCATTTTTCTATTTTAGTTTAACCTAAACTAAGTAATGAATGGAGGAATAGTTTGGAATTAGAGGCCTTCGTTACAGAAGCCCTCCAAAATTTTATAGGTACAAATCCCTATATCTAATTTTACAGAATTGATCCACCCCTTAATTGGTAATTGTAGCTGATCTAAACCATGATAGCTTACATACCAGGTGCATATAGGTAGGGCCTAATGTAAAATCCCAATCATAAGCCCACCTAAAAAACCACATAATTGCATGACACATAGAACCAGAGTGGCACTGACTGGAAACCAACCAGCCAACAACCTTCGATGTGGGGACCTGCAGCTCCAACGCTTGGTCTTCAACCTCCATCCAAGGGTCGCCTCCTCTGCGTCAATCGAGGGATCCCCTCTACATGCTGATTATGAAAACAATTGTTGCTGATCAATCAACAAAACTAATCGTTGTGGAATTACTGCTGTGGAATTACCGCTGTGGATTATAAGACTTTGTTTTCCAAGAGTTAACAGACCCAGTTTTCCAAGGGATTAAAAGCTTTTCGCAATGGGATTACCTCCGAACAGTATGGAAGTTCCAAAACTTTATGGGATTATAATTTTGATTTTTCTTCTTCCACTTGCTGGATTACTTCAAGATCAGAGACAGTTCAAGGTTTCCTTTCGTGTTGGACCCCATCCCCAAGGACTGGCGATGGCTTCCAAAAGGGGGGAGATGTAGTGGGCATGACCGTGTCCACTTTGATACACCTGTGTATTTTTGAACTGTTCCAGAGATGACCTTTACTGACCTCTCAGTAAAGCAAGACATTTACCACAAATTATTCCATTAGTTGTAATCTGAGAATATAGTCACCAAAAGAGACTATTTCTATCTTTGATTTTATTCTAATGTAATCAAAAGAATAACTTTTGTCATTTTCATGATATATGTTATATGCTGTTATTCTTTTAATATGGAGTATTACTGTGTTACTTGACCAAATGAAAGTGTCTACTCAAAATATCTATGACAAAGTTGAATGAGGTGTCAGATTGACTTGCTCAGGAGTTGTTTTTGTTGAGTTCAGCTAAAATTCTCGTTAGCGTCGAGATGTCTCCTCTCTTTCAGACACTTTTCCAAAACATTCCTCTTTGTTATCTAAGCAGACTTGCTGTCAACCTTGAGTTTCCACTTCACGTTTTCACACTCCTCTTGGCCCACGGACCAATGAGGAAAGTGTGTTCTAATCTCAACATTTTTGAGTAAAAGCGTTTGTTTGCATGAACGCTTCAGAGTCTACTGGGAACTTCAAAGAGATGTGAACTTTCCCAAAGAGCTGGGGTACGTTTGGTCAAGAGCTAACGACCTTCGTCTTCAGCTAAGGACTGATAACCTGCTGTTATGAGTCCACTTCGAATGAGCGTAAGCTCAAAACTTTGTTATTCCTTCCTGGAATAAGTTATCTTGAGCCAAAAAACCACGACTGCCACGGCTTCTGCCGACGAAAGCAAGTATCACCGACACCGACAAGGTAAACACGTGTGGAGTCCAGCTTGGACTTGCGGGACCGACGACTCGTCAGTCCAAGGCTGATCACAGCTCTTTACCAGAACCAAGGCGGACGTCTTAAGGTAAAGGAGCAGCTGTTTGCTTACTGGAGGTGTGATGATATCTTAGCTGGACGCGTATGGAAGAGTGTCATCTGGTTTCATAAATGCAAGATAAACTTCCTCTCTTAACCTCCCAATTCTTCTTAAATCTTTCCTCCTATTCTTCTCCCCTCAATTCTAAGCTGGAAACTATTTAAGTTAAAGAGCCCTCAGACTAAATATGTTTAACATCCAGTATTGAAGTCTGTTGTGTTAAATTTAACTGTGCTGACGTGTTAAATTGAAAGAAAGTGAAATCATGTCAATCAAGTGTAATGGTGTTAATTTAGTTGATTTATTTTAAATAAATGGTAGTGTCTTTGACATATCAACTAAGTTAACGTCTCTTGTCACTTAATGGCTTTATTTATTTATCCATCATAAAGATCACAGAAATATTGGGTAAACTGAAAAAGAAAGAATCCGTGAAATTACTATTCAATCTGAATAAGTAAATTAATTAAGGTAAAGAGGTCAGTATTAATATTGACCTCCTCATAATCCTTTACAACATTATCAAATGTTTAAAAATCGCTTAAAGAAATTCAAGTGGACAGTTTCAGTTCCTATTGCAAGGTGTTCCACGTTACAGGAACTGAGTAGGAAAAGGCCTTTTTGCCAAGTTCAATCCGCACTGAGGGAACGCAGCAGTTAATGATGACCTGAGAGCGCACGTTGTAACTGCACTGACAATGTGACATGTAGGAGGAGATATAAAAAACAAAAGACCAAGGGGTGATTATAGATGAAAATTAACCAGTGTGAGAGTCTATGTGTAGATAATGATTACCAACTGATCAAGTAGAACACAGTGCAGTGATGGGTATGGTAGCTACCAGTGGTGGGCACCAGACCGCTAGGGAGCGCTAAAGCGCTAATCCGCTGATAGCAGACCTAAACAATTTGTTAGCGCTATAGCGGATTGACTAACTTTTATAATTCATAACCAGATTTGCGCTATTTTTATTTAAAATGCAGTACCGCTAATAACTAATTATCTATCAGTAAAAACGAAAAAACTTATTTACGGGCTCTTAAATCAACCGGACGACTGCTCACGGACCACATCCGGTCAGCGCCGGATGTGGTCCGTGAAAAAAAAGCGTCCCCCTAAGGGGCCTATTGCTAGAGAGAGCGCTCTCTCTAATAGCAGTTAGCAGCCAGTGTGTTACTCTGCAGCCTTATTGCTTGTTTTCGAAGAGTCAGACGAAGAGTTTTTAACATGGAGGGTGAACTTATGGATGTTTCTCAGCGGCCTACGCGACGCGTCAGCGCCTCATTTGCCCTGCTCAAAATGGTGGCCACAGAAACGAGCCCTCACTTTCACTGGAGTCAGTTCCCACCTGCCTGAAGACTGCCACCATCATCCCAGTCCCAAAAAGCTCCACAGTGACTGGTCTGAATGACTATAGACCGGTGGCTCTCACCCCGATAGTCGCTAAATGTTTTGAGAAACTGGTCATGTCCCACATCAAGACAACCGTCAACATCAGCGAGGACCCTCATCAATATGCATACCGCGAGAACCGATCAACAGAGGACGCCATCTCCTCTGTGGTCCACACTGCTCTCACCCACCTGGATCAGAAGGACTCATACGTGCGTCTGCTCTTTGTGGACTTCACATCTGCCTTCAACACCATGATCCCCCAAACTCTGATAGACAAACTATCCACACTTGGACTAAGCCCCTCCATCTGTAACTGGGTACTAGACTTCTTAACAAACAGACCACAGTCCGTGAAGATCCACAACTTCTCCTCCTCCACCATCACCCTCAGCACTGGCTCTCCTCAAGGATGTGTGCTGAGCCCTCTTCTGTTCACTCTGCTCACATATGATTGTACAGCCACACATCCAGGCTGTCATATTGTTAAGTTTGCAGATGATACAGCTGTGGTGGGATGCATCACAGATAATGATGAATCCAGCTACAGACAGGAGGTGGAACATCTGGAGAGCTGGTGCAAAGAGAACAACCTTCACATGAATGTGAAGAAGACGAAGGAGATGATTGTGGACTTCAGAAGGAACAAACACACCCACACCCCACTGTATATAGGTGGATCTGCGGTGGAGGTGGTCTCCAGCTACAAGTACCTGGGTGTACACTTGAATGATAACCTCAGCTGGAGCAACAACACCACCAGCCTGATCAAGAAAGGACATCAAAGACTCTACTTCCTCAGACGGCTGAGACGAGCTGGTCTGAGAAGCTCAGTCCTCACCTCGTTCTACAGGTGTGCAGTGGAGAGCGTCCTGTGCTCCAGCATCAACGTGTGGCATGGAGGCTGCACAGTTGCAGAGAGGAAAGCTCTACAGAGAGTGGTGAAGGCTGCACAGAAGTCTGTGGGAGTCAGTCTCCCCACCATCACAGACATTTACACCTCCAGATGCAGAAAAAGAGCCACCTGCATCATGAAAGACCTCACTCACCCAGCACACTCACTCTTTGCACCACTCCCCTCGGGACGGAGGTTGAGGAGCATCAAATGTAGAACCACTAGACTGAGGAACAGCTTCTACCCTGAGGCTGTCAGACTCATGAATAAATAAATAATAAGAATAAACACTGCAAAATGTCACATCATGTTGATACTGATCTGTTTCTTGTTGCTGCGTTCATCTGTGACCATCTGCTCATAATGACTCATGTTCGTGCTGCTGTTTATAATGATGTTTTTCTACTACATTAGGGCTTAGTGTATTACTAGCTGATGTCTCTCTTAGTTAATCCTAGATGTTATTATTGTTTTTCTCTTGCATTTGTTGTTGGATGTAACTGGGACCCTGTGTACATAATCTCGTTTTCAACACATGTACTACATGCGGTGCAAATGACAATAAATTCTCTCTGACTCTGACTCTGACACAGACTTTACAAGAAAACACAGTAAAAACAATTATTTCTTTGCTGAGAAAAAATATATTTCTTAGCTGACTTTATAGCACAAGGGTTCGTGAGCTTAACCATTTCACAAAATGGTCAAATCTGCTGGATTAAAAAAAGTGGTTCGCCATCAAACCTGCTGGCTACCAAGTGTTGAATTGAACTAGCTGTTTTGAATTAGCTTCCGCTAGCTTTTCTAAGACATAAGCGCTTTTGAAATTGCGGACCTAAATAAATTAATAAGCGCTTTAGAAATAGCGGAACTAATTGTTGGATTAGTGGTGCCCACCACTGGTAGCTACAACCAGTGATGAATCTTAGCCCAACATGGTAGACAACATCCAACATCTGCAAGGAGCTTGCAGAGGCATGTAAATATTGTCACCATAATCGATAGCTGGTAGGAAGCGGTTACAAAGTATTTTCTGGCACCCGGTTTTAATTTCAGTTTCTTTATGAAGTTTTCAATATTTGGTTTAAAAGAGAGATGTGCATCAACCAAAATTCCCAAGTATTTGTAAGAATCTACAAACTCAATATAGGAACACCATGCATGGATGAAATAGGAAGAAGATTTGCTGGCACCGACTTCTGTTGGAATACAACATCCCTTTGGTTTTGTCAGCATTTAGCACCTGTTTAAAGGGGACCTCAGATGGGTTTTTTAAATTTTTATGGTATTTCTGTGGGCTATCCAGACCCTATTCCTTCAATTTAATGCACAAAATAATTCTTAGATAATCAATTATACCCTTTTTAATTCTGCCATTTTTAACTTTCGTTTTGAACGACCGGTTTCTGTTTACGCCCTCTGTAACAGCCAGTATCTGTAATGTGTTGTTGTTTTAAAATTAGCTCTTTTTTATTACTCATTTGACTTACTGTTAGTGCTAGCTTAAGATAACTTACCGAAACCCGTCTGAGCGCGCCGCAATTTGCTGCTCCTTTTAGCATGAGACCACCAGAATCAGATGCTAATGTTAGCTTGTTCCTCTTCCGGTGTTAGCCAGCTCCGCTCGTTTCACGCGGCGATTTTGGGAGTTATCGCTGTTCCAGTCAAGACAACACAAAGTTCACCAAGTGTCTCCCGTAAATTAATCCGTAAGGAGAAGGTCCTCGCTGCTGCGAGGCTCCTGTGAGGCTTCAGTGAGGCTGTACAGTTGAAGCTCCGCTCCATCAAGCCAGAAGAGGGTCCCGTCGCAACCGGTCTCTACGCCGGGGGTATGCTCGTTTAATTTTTGCCGGCGGCGCGTTGGGAGAGATCGCAAATACACTAAAAATTGAACTAAAACATAAAAATAACAATTATACTTTATTTATAAAGCCATTTAAAAAACCACAGCTGCAACAAAGTGCTGTACACATGAAATTAATAACATATAAACAAAAGATGAGATGAAATCATGAAAAACAACAGTCATGTGTTTAATACAGAAGTGGGTTGAGCCTAACCAGGGGTTGCTAGGTGAGGGGCTGGACTCAGGTTGTGGTGGGTTGTCCTAGCGCTTGTGACGTCACAAGCGCGATTGTTTTCAAAACGAAACCTAAATTATCACAGTAAAATAAATCTACTTAGAGTAAATAAACCACTGGGTGCATTTTTTTGGCCTTAGGACTGTTTTTTTAATGAAGTAAATACCCAAAGTTGAGTAAAAAAACATTAAAAAGTGAATTTTGAATGTGTGGTCCCCTTTAAGATGGAATAAGTGTGACTCAATGACATCAAATGCAGACTAGATGCTGGAAAGCCTAGGCAACTATGTTAGCTCTGCAATAAATAACAGTGTTGTTTGGCATAGAAATGCAGGAATGCGTCAGGAATGTTTTGACCTACATTATTTATAAAAAAATAAAATAAAAATAAAGAGTGGGACCTAAAACGGAGCCTTGTGGCACACCATTACTCCAAAAATACACCACACGCGTTGCAGCTCCGCCCCGCTCCGGTCCGACCTCCGCAGCAAATACGCACCCATTATAATCAATGACAGAATTTACACTGGCTCCGCACGGCGGCGGCGAGCTGCGGAGAGCGGACGGCAGTCCGTCAAAATTAGAAATTTTTCTATTTCTGCCGGATGACGGAGCTGTGCCGGAGTCAACTTTTGAAGATTACGTCGCACCAACAGGAAAAGGAACGAGCACAACTTCCGTATTTACAAAATAAAATCACCACGGGCGGACTAATCCTAGCTCTATACGGATTTATTTGTACAAAAATGCTGTCAAACTATCATTTATGACTATTCTATGACTAAACTATTATATTTATGACTATGACTACGCCTACAAACGCAATACAAGAAATAAATAAATAAAAACGTATTTTATTCTGAAATGTAAACATCACTTCCTGTTGCTCAAACCATGTAGCTTATTTACGAGAGAAGATCAAGGCAGCAGTCTCTCTACAGTTGTTCTCCTTCTTCCACCGAATGAATTGTTTTGTTCTGACTTCACTTGATTTATCGCGCGATCTCGCACGTGTCTCGGAGCAGCGCATCTATTCGGACCTGAGCTGAGCGCAGGTAATGGAAATTGGACTCGCTCAGCTGCGACCTGCGGAGCGGGGCGGAGCGGAGCCGCGTGTAGTGTATTTTTGGCGTTAGAGATCATTAGGAGAGGGAGTACTGTTATGTCAAACATTGCCTCCAACTTGAGAGATAGTTTTTGAACCAACGAACAGTGTGATCTGAGAAGCCAATATCTGAGAGCTTGTGGCATAAGATGTCATGATCTACAGTATCAAAGGTTTTGGCCAGGTCTAAGTAAAGTGCAGTACAGTAATCCTTAGCATTCAAAGCTTCAACAACAACATTAAAAACTTTTAGTGAATCTGTCACTGTGCTATGTTATTTCCTGAAGCCTGATTGGAGAGAAGATAAAATATTATGAGTCCAAATACTTAATTATCTTCATGTTGTATTTCCAATTAGCTGCTATATCCTCAGGACCCAACATTGCAGTAATATTTATTTATTTATTATTTATTAAAATTCATTCATTTCATTAAAACAAAGTCAACAACTCAATAAAATGAAAAAACATACAATCAAAATAAAATGAAAGGCAGCAGATGAAGAATAATCTTATAATCTCTGCCCCTTTTTTACCCAAATAAACTCACAACAATGATTTATCAAAGAACAAAATTAATTGCATCACCAAATGTAAGATTACATCAACTTAAACAACTCAAATAAATTCTTATGTTATTTTTCATATTCCTTCAAAAAAATCACTTTTAGCAATCTCTTAAATGTATAACGAGATCTGGCTGTTTTAACATTTTCTTCTAAACCGTTCCACAAACTTATTCCTTGAATTATGGTACACCGTTCCTTCAAACAGGTACGAAAACAAGGTTTCACAAATATTTCTGACCCTTTAAGAAAATAAGTGCTCTCCCTTTTAACAAAATTTACTTGTATATTTACAGGCAATGTATTTTTATTAGCCCTATACATAAAAAGCAAAATGCTATAATCAACCAAGTCATAAAACTTCAATATCTTTAGTTTCTGAAACAATATGTTTGATGGATATCTATAATTTTTTCTTGTAATAACTCTTACTGCTCGTTTTTGTAAAATAAAAATAGGATTTGTAATCGTTTTACATGCCTTACCCCATACTTCAATGCAATAAATTAAATGTGGAACAATTATTGTATTATATAACAAGACCAATGCTTTATCATTTAACAGTTCCCTTACTTTATACAGTATTGCTATTGATTTTGATAATTTTTTTCTTAAACTGTTTATGTGAGGTTTCCATGTCAATTTTTCATCAATGATGACACCCAAGAACTTCACCTCATTAACTCTATGAATCTCAATTCCATCTACTGTAAATGGTGCATCAACATTCCTTTTACTATTACTGAATATCATGTAAAATGTTTTTTCCAAATTTAACGATAATTTATTTAGGTGAAACCAATTTTGTATTTTTACAAATTCTGTCTGTATCTTTTCCAACAATCGTTCAATGTCATTACCCAAACAAAAAAATGTTGTGTCATCGGCAAATAAAACACATTTAAGGAGTTCTGACACATCTACCAAGTCATTCACATATAGATTAAATAACTTGGGTCCAAGTACAGAACCCTGCGGCACTCCACACGTAATGTTACAAAGTTCAGATCTGACATCATTTATCTGAACAAATTGTTTTCTTTCTTTCAAGTAACTATTAACCCATTGTAATGCTGGCCCTCTAATACCATACCTATACAGCTTTTCAAGAAGAATTTTGTGGTCAATAGTATCAAATGCCTTCTTTAGATCAACATAAATACTAACACAACTCTTTTTTTGGTCAACAGCAGTTGTTATTTGTTCCATTAATTCAATAAGAGCCATTGATGTTGAAGTATTAGATCTAAATCCATATTGACTGTTACTTAATATATTCTGTTTAATTATAAATCCGTCCAATCTAGTTGCAAATAACTTCTCCAAAATTTTGGAAAACTGTGGTAACAACGATATTGGTCTATAATTATTTAACACACATTTCTCACCATTTTTAAAAAGCGGGATTACTTTGGCTATTTTCATATTGTTTGGAAATATTCCTGTTGAGAATGACAGATTACATATATATGTGAATGGCTCAATGACGTAACTTATTATGTATTTTACCAACCTCATATCCATGTCAATCCAATCTTTTGATTTTTTGTCTGTGAGGTGTTTTACAATATTCATTATTTCTTCTTTGTTAGTTTCTTCGAGAAAAATACTATTTTTACAACTTGTAACTTTGTAATTCACCTCTTTATCTACTATTGGTATTTTAGTAGCCAGACTCGGGCCAACATTCACAAAATAGTTATTAAATTCCTTTACAATTTCAGTTTGATCGTGGATCTCAATACCATCTTTTACAAGATATTGTGGAACCCCTGATTGTACTTCATGGTTTTTCAGAACACCATTCATTATTCGCCATGTTTCCCTCATGTTACCTTTACTTTTGTCTAATAATTCACTATAATATTCCTTCTTGTGTTTTCTTATAATCCATACCAATTTATTTTTATACTTCTTGTATCTCTCTTCTGCTTCTTTCGTTTTTTGTTTTATGAAGCATGAGTACAAGTAGTTCTTCTTTTTACAAGCATTTCTTAATCCTTTGGTCATCCATGGTTTATCAACAACTCTTCTGGTATAATATTTTTGCACACAATTTTTTTCATATAGAACTCCCAAAATATTCATGAATACATCATATGCATGGTTTACATCATCCACATACACATCCCTCCAATTTTGTTTTCGTAAATCCTCTGTTAAATTATCCAAAGCTTTTTTAGACGTGTTTATTATTTTTCTTTTTTTTATTTCTGTTTTTATATCATATTGGTCGTTTTTATAATTGCAAAAACTGGTAAGTGGTCACTTATATCAGTAATCAAAATACCACCCTCTATCTCTCTATTTGTTACATTTGTAAAAATATTGTCAATTATTGTGGCACTGTTGGTAGTGATTCTTGTAGGTGTTGATATTAATGGATAAAGATTCAAACTATGCATGGAGTTTATAAATGTACTAATACTATTTGAATCTGTTGTATTTCCTAAATCAATATTGAAATCTCCACATAAAAAAACTGTTTTGTTTAAACTATTTTCTAGCAGATCAGTGATTTGATCTGTGAATTGCTCTATATTTGAAGTAGGTGATCGATATACACAACTTATCAGTAAATTTTTAGACTTCTTTGACATTATTTCAATTGTTATTATTTCCATAATATCGTCTACTATTACTGACATGTTAATAATTTTTTTACATTTTATTTCCTTGTTTATAAATAGAGCAACTCCACCACCACGTTTATTTTTTCTGTTCGTATAATAAAGTTCATATCCGTCAATGTTAACATTATTTATATTTTCGTCATTCAACCATGTTTCTGAAACTGCTATGATACTAAAAGTTCTGTTTAACTGTTTTAAATAGTCTGTTATCTTGGATAAATTTGCATGTATACTTCTACTGTTAATGTGAATAATAGAAAGGTCATCCTTTGATATTTTAATATTGTTAAATTCCTCTTCATTATAGTATTCACAGTCTTTAATTACAGGAAAAAATTTGAAAAAAGCTGTTCATCTATGTCATATATTTTGGATTCTGAATCTTTAATCATGTACTGATTAAAGTTCAAAAAAGAAAAATGTAAAAATAAAAAAAAGCAGCTGAAAAATTATGTGTACTTTTCTAGTTCATTGATCTCTCTGATGACCAAGACTTTGGCTTGTTCTGGAGTTCCATTGAGTTTAATATATACCTTGCAATCAGATGTCCATGTTGACTGTATCTTTTTCTGCTTTCTTAATAATCTTGCCTGTCTCGCAATATCTGCATTTTTCTTTGTTAGATGTTCATTTACATAAACATTTGTACCTTTTAATTTTCGGCCCTGTTTGAGTAGTTGTTTCTTTTGTTTTCTGTTAACAAATCGAACAATAATTGCAGATTTATCATTTTTGTTTTTTCTTGAAAGAACATGACAAGCCTCAATCTCTTTGCTCTCTAAATGAACACCCTTATTTTCAAAGAAGTCTATAACCTGTTGTTCTAAAGACAGTGCTTCATGTTCCGAAGGTTCCCTGTTTTCTGGAGCAGTTACAGTTGCAAAAGATCAATGAGTAGTTTCCAGTCCACTAATTATCACATCATTGAGTCTGTTATATTGTTCCAATTCACAAACTTTACTTTCCAAAGCAGTAATCCTTTTGTCCTTCTCCTCATTTTGCCTTTTAAGGTCTTTTATCTCTCCCATTAAGTCCAAAATCATTTTTTGTTGTCTTGAGATGTTTGTGACCTCTTCAGACAAGAAGTTAAGTGACTTTTTTATTTCTTCCAGTTCATCTTCATTAACAACATTTCTCTTTGGTGCCATTTTTATGTTATAATAATTCCTGCTTGGAGACTGACAGCAAATTTGGTAGCTTATTGTTTGTCCTGGTGGCTAACAGTAAAGCCTACCAGCTAGGCCTAATGGCTGGGTCTGGATGCTCACCGTTCAAGCCTTGTAGCAGAACCCAGAAGCTGGCTGGAGCCTGTTAGCTGGGTGTGGTGACTGGAGTCCCAACAGCAGAACCCAGAAGCTGGTGGCTGGAGCCTGTTAGCTGGGTGTGGTGACTGGAGTCCAACAGCAGAACCCAGAAGCTGGTGGCTGGAGCCTGTTAGCTGGGTGTGGTGACTGGAGTCCAACAGCAGAACCCAGAAGCTGGTGGCTGGAGCCTGTTAGCTGGGTGTGGTGACTGGAGTCCAACAGCAGAACCCAGAAGCTGGTGGCTGGAGCCTGTTAGCTGGGTGTGGTGACTGGAGTCCAACAGCAGAACCCAGAAGCTGGTGGCTGGAGCCTGTTAGCTGGGTGTGGTGACTGGAGCCCAACAGCAGAACCCAGAAGCTGTTGCTTGTTCCTCAGTCTATAGCAATATAGACTATATACAATATAGCAGTCTAGCCTAGAAAAAAAATAATAATAACAACTACTGTATATTAGATCAGTACTTCTTGGACAAAAAAACTGTACAAGTAACATCTTAGTTGAAATTAGGATTCCAATAATGACAATTAACGACAAATTAGTTGACCTTTTTGGCTGAATTTATTTATTTTGTTCCAGAGAGACATGGATGCTGCTATTTTGGCAGTAACTAAGAATACCACGTAGTACCTGCCAATATGGCTAATTGAGTTCTCACTTCACCATAGACTGCACTGTGGTTGGTCATTCCCCTGTGTTTCTATCTCAGTATTGGTATCATTTTGTTAATATGATGGCATGGCTATTTGCATGTAAATTATATAAATTGTATTAATTATGCAAACTTAATTTCCCCCAAGACATTAGAACACCTACTAATACAGTTTGTGACACCACAACACACCTGCCATGAAATACAGTATGTCTAGTACACCATATCAGAAAGATGAAGGGTACATTTGTTCTTGCTGTTCTACATTTTACCAATCTCATCCTACACGTGAATTTACAATGTAAATGAATTTAACCTTCAGCCTTTCTCATTGGTGTCCTCACATGACTTGTCAGATTACATTCAGTTCATTCATGCTTGAACACAACATCAGACGTCATTTCCTTAGATCAAACATAAACCAGCACTACCCTGATGCATGCTCAATAATCCAGGTAGAAAAATCTAAAAAAGCTAAGTCTGGTCCTCTGGACATTCCTTTTGTTTTGTTTTGCTTTGTTTTTTGAAGTTCCAGAGGACCAGACATAGCTTTTTTAGATAATCCAGCACTGCAGCAATGTAGCTATTGTTGTCAGATGTTCTTTAACACAGCAGAAATCATTTTCTCTCAGCAGTCCTAAAATCTGACAGCTTTTCTTTTTTCCTTTTGGGGATTGTTGACAAAACTGATCTACATCATGGTTAGTGGTGCAATTGTGTAATCGTATGTAATTCTGTATTAGATGCATAAGGGAGGTTGAGGAGCATCAAATGTAGAACCACTAGACTGAGGAACAACTTCTACCCTGAGGCTGTTAGACTCATGAATAAATAAATAATAAGAATAATCACTGCAAATTATCACAACATGCTGATGCTGATCTGTTTTCTTGTTGCTGTGTTCATCTGTGACCATTTGCTCATACAGACTCATGTTCGTGCTGCTGTTTGTAATGATTTTTTCTATTACATTACAGTGTATTTCTAGTTGATGTTTTTCTTAGTTAATCCTAGATGTTATTACTGTTTTTCTCTTACATTTTGTTGTTGGATGTAACTGGGACCCTGTGTACATAATCTCGTTTCATCACATGTACCACATGCGGTGCAAATGACAATAAAGATTCTCTGACTCTGATAAAAACAAAAAGGGAACCTCACAGGCAAAAATTTGTGTTTTTGTTTTTTAGCACGAAACTGACTTGTGATGCTCCAAAAGACATCAACATATATTTGCAAATTTTATGTTGAATTAAATTGTACATAAAATTTGATCTAGTTACGTGTGGCACTTACATTACAGCTTTTTAGTGCCACAGTTAAAAGATAAACCATAAGCTTACTGGTTACAAGACTATAAAAAGTGCACTTTTTCTGTTGTGGGCCCTAAACTTTGAAACAATCTGCCCTCCAACAATAGGCAGGACATTTCAATTCCTGTTTTTAAATCTCTACTAAAAATTCATCTGTTTTCTCTGGCTATTAACACTGTAATCTTATTTATATTTCAGGTCTCTCTTGTAAATTTGTCACAGAGGCTCAATAGGATTAATCTGTATAAATATAGGTTGAATGAATTCAGTATTTTATTGTTCTGTGTTTTTAATGTGATGTTTTTAATTAATTTTTTGGTACTATCATTACTTTTATTTATTATTTTTCCATTAATTTACTCCCATTGATTTTTATTATTAAGCACTTCAGTAACAGCTGCTGTTTTAAATGTGCTTTATAAATAAAGC
>JBBPBX010015695.1:32532-49100 GCA_038048925.1 Garcialebias charrua
TATATATATATATATATATATGTGTGTGTATAAAATCAGCTGATTAACTCCTACACATGACATTCAAATGTCTCATTCCTCAAGTCTATCCACTTCTGAACCAGAAACAACATCAGAAGCTTCTTACTGGCTGAGGAGACAAAGACTGGACTGTTGATCAGTGTTCCAGTGTCCTCTTTTCAGATGAAAGTAAATCTTCCAAGTCATTTGGAAATCAAGGGCCCAGAGTCTGGAAGAAGAGTTGAGAGGAACAGAATCCACGTTGTTAAGTCCAGAGTGAAATTTACACAGTCAGTGATGGTTTGGTGCCATGTCCTCTGCTGGTATTGGTCCACTGAATTTTCTGAAGGCCACAGTCAACATAGCATCTACCAGTACATTTTGAAGACTTCCTGCTTCCTTCTGCTGACGAGCTTTATGGCGATTCTGATTTCATTTTCCAGCAGGTCTTGGCTCCTGCCCACATTCCCAAAGATACCAAAAGCTGGCTGTGGAACTTTTTTCACAATATTCTAATTTTTCTAGATTAACCTATTTGCTGAATCCATTCATTGGCTGGATGATAACACAACTACATGTCTACATGTCTGTGAGTTAAGTCACAAAGAAGTCTTGAGTATTCACAGCAGAGTCCAGGAAAGAATGAATCTCAGGAAGCAGATATGGCAGGCATGAAATGCTCCAGCAGGGAAGAGCACTCCTCTGCAGCCTTGGCACTCATCAAGGGAACAATCCACAGATGTAGCTTGTTGGTGCCATCTTGGAAATGAGGACGCTAGAGAATAAAACTGAAACCTCTATATTGTTAAGTCTTAGCCACATAATCAAAATTTAATTAAACATTTGTAGTGATTCAGCAACGTTAGAAATATGTTTACAAAAATGAAGTGACATCCAAGGACAGTGGAACAGTTCTGTTAAAGATTTTAACCATACAAATTGTAAAACATTAGCATGGAAGACTTGACTGATCTATAGAAATACAAAAAAGAGCAGAACACAGAGTTTAAAAAATATAGTTTTTAAGATTTTTATTTGATCAACGGTCTTTCTAAGCTATAAAGCTTATCAAACAGCACAGTTCGTACTTATTTCTGTTAATTACTAATTATATCATCGTAGACATTTCCTCCTCCAGCAAACGTTTTTCTTTCTTACTTTTGTATGATCCACAAATGTGTATTGAGTGGCTTTAACCTTTCTGAAGGACTTTGCCTATCTGTAGCGTTTAACCTCAGATTTGACAGCTGGACTTCTGCCCTGACCTCATAGTTGAGGCCAGAGGCGTCTTTTTTTTTTTTTTTTATCTTGGAAGTCACGTACCAGCATCTAACATGCACCCGCAGAACACACACACATCCACACAGAAATCCGTTTTTCTCTTGAGAAAATTAGATTTTTGTCTAATCTGAGTCAGAGTCAGAGAGTCCGAGAGAATTTATTGTCATTTGCACCGCATGTAGTACATGTGTTGAAAACGAGATTATGTACACAGGGTCCCAGTTACATCCAACAACAAATGCAAGAGAAAAACAATAATAACATCTAGGATTAACTAAGAGAGACATCAGCTAGTAATACACTAAGCCCTAATGTAGTAGAAAAACATCATTATAAACAGCAGCACGAACATGAGCAGATGGTCACAGATGAACGCAGCAACAAGAAACAGATCAGCATCAGCATGATGTGACATTTTGCAGTGTTTATTCTTATTATTTATTTATTCATGAGTCTGACAGCCTCAGGGTAGAAGCTGTTCCTCAGTCTAGTGGTTCTACATTTGATGCTCCTCAACCTCCGTCCCGAGGGGAGTGGTGCAAAGAGTGAGTGTGCTGGGTGAGTGAGGTCTTTCATGATGCAGGTGGCTCTTTTTCTGCATCTGGAGGTGTAAATGTCTGTGATGGTGGGGAGACTGACTCCCACAGACTTCTGTGCAGCCTTCACCACTCTTTGTAGAGCTTTCCTCTCTGCAACTGTGCAGCCTCCATGCCACACGTTGATGCTGGAGCACAGGACGCTCTCCACTGCACACCTGTAGAACGAGGTGAGGACTGAGCTTCTCAGACCGGCTCGTCTCAGCCGTCTGAGGAAGTAGAGTCTCTGATGACCTTTCTTGATCAGGCTGGTGGTGTTATTGCTCCAGCTGAGGTTATCATTCAAGTGTACACCCAGGTACTTGTAGCTGGAGACCACCTCCACCGCAGATCCACCTATATACAGTGGGGTGTGGGTGTGTTTGTTCCTTCTGAAGTCCACAATCATCTCCTTCGTCTTCTTCACATTCATGTGAAGGTTATTCTCTTTGCACCAACTCTCCAGATGTTCCACCTCCTGTCTGTAGCTGGATTCATCATTATCTGTGATGCATCCCACCACAGCTGTATCATCTGCAAACTTAACAATATGACAGCCTGGATGTGTGGCTGTACAATCATATGTGAGCAGAGTAAACAGAAGAGGGCTCAGCACACATCCCTGAGGAGAGCCAGTGCTGAGGGTGATGGTGGAGGAGGAGAAGTTGTGGATCTTCACGGACTGTGGTCTGTTTGTTAAGAAGTCTAAGACCCAGTTACAAATAGAGGGGCTTAGTCCAAGTGTGGATAGTTTGTCTATCAGAGTTTGGGGGATCATGGTGTTGAAGGCAGATGTGAAGTCCACAAAGAGCAGACGCACGTATGAGTCCTTCTGATCCAGGTGGGTGAGAGCAGTGTGGACCACGGAGGAGATGGCGTCCTCTGTTGATCGGTTCTCACGGTATGCATATTGATGAGGGTCCTCGTTGATGTTGACGGCTGTCTTGATGTGGGACATTGTTACATATCCTGAGGAAGCTGCCAATGCTGACACCTTTTAGTTCTTATGTATGTTGACTGCAGTCATGTTTTTGTGTGGTTAATTAGTCTGATTGTGATCAGGCTTGTGTGTGTTCAGCCAGGAACACCTGAGAGCCACGCCTATATATACTTCAAGTTGACTGTGCTTGAATGCGGAGTGTTGTGAGCTCAGAGTTTGGTTGCTTTATTGCTGAGCTGTTTGAGTACTGTTTGGGTACTGTTTGAGTACTGTTTGGGTACTGTGGGGTGTTCTCCGCCCGCCCCTGTCAGGAAGTTTGATCTTCTGTCTAGAAGATTGTTGGTGAGTAGCTGATTGCTCATGTTTGGTCCTGACTGTGCTAGATGCACTTAAAGAGTAACTACTAGCTCATGTTTGGTCTTGACTGCTAGATGCACTTAAAGAGTGGCTACTAGCTCATGTTTGGTCTTGACTGCTAGTTGCATTTGTGTCAGCTCATTTGCTTGTGGAGTTTGACTGTGCTTGATGCACTTAGGAATGTTTGCTCATCATTTGACTTTTGTTGTGCTTAGTGCACTGGGTAGCTGAAGGCTGCATTGATGACATTAGGATCCTGCTAATGATAATTGATCAGGGATGCTGACCTGTGTGGTTAGTTTAAGCTGGTTTAACCAGGAACATTATTGAGCTTGGAGCTGTTTGGAGCTTTTTGAGCTGTTTGGAGCCTTTTGGAGCTTGGAGCTGTTTGGAGTTTTTGTTGGTTTGCCTAATGACAGAGTGAGATCGGTAGTCCAGTTATATCGTTTTTCTTTTACCCCTAGGGTCCCCTTTTGGTCAGGTAGTCCGTCTCCAGATAGGCTGCGACGGCCCTGTTTTTATGGGTTGGGCCGACGCTGGGGACGTTATATTCTTTTTGGCTGACTCACTCTTGTCCACCACTTATTTGTACTTTTGTCTGTCTATTTTTGCTCCCTTTTTTTGCCCTGTGCCAGAAGACGGTGCACTCCGCACCTGGAGGGAGGAGTCGGGCAGTTTTCAATAAAGCTTTTTATTTTTACATTCTGCCTTCTTGTGTCCTTTGTCCATTTAATGTGTTCGGCCTGAGCCAGCCGTAACAGACATGACCAGTTTCTCAAAACATTTAGCGACTATCGGGGTGAGGGCCACCGGTCTATAGTCATTCAGACCAGTCACTGTGGAGCTTTTTGGGACTGGGATGATGGTGGCAGTCTTCAGGCAGGTGGGAACTGACTCCAGTGCAAGTGAGGTGGTGAAGATGTCAGCCAGCACCTCACAGAGCTGGTCCGCACATTCCTTCAGAACTTTCCCTGGGATGTTGTCTGGACCCGTAGCTTTATGAGGGTTGATCCTTCTGAGACTGCCTCTCACTTCTGCTGCGGTCACTTTGAGGTGCTCCTCGTCTGGTGATGAGGTGAGTCTGGTGCTAGTTGGTCTGTTTGGATCATCAAAACGTGCATAAAACTTATTGAGGGCATCAGGCAGGGATGGGTCCCTGGGGCATTGTTTGCTTTTGCCCTTGTAGTCTGTTAAGCATTTGATGCCCTGCCACATGCTCCTTGGATCATGTGAGGTGAACTGTCCCTCGATCCTCTGTGCATACGCGGCTTTGGCCTTCTTTATGCCATCATCCAGTTCTCTCCTGCACTTTCTCAACTCCTCAGTGTCTTTAGACTTGAATGCAGTGTCCCTGGCTGCCAGCAGGGTGCGGACATCCTTATTTAGCCAGGGTTTTTGATTGGGGTAAAATTTAACACACTTTCTTATGGATACATTTTCAGCACATGTACTGATGTAACCCAGGACAGAGGAAGCATAAAGTTCCAGGTCAACTGAATTTCCATTCGTAGCTGCCTCTTTGAAGACAGACCAGTTTGTGTTTTCAAAGCAGTCTCTTAGCATGGGGGAACTATCTTGGCGCCACGATGTGATCACTCTTTGTTCTGGCATCGAACGTCGGAGTGGGGGTAGCTGTCTAGGGACCAATAACAGGGAGCGATGGTCGGAAGCCCCGAGCGGTGGGCGTGGCTTCGCCGTGTACGCCCCCTTCACATTCGTGTAGACCTGGTCTAATGTCTTATTTCCTCGTGTTTCTGTGAAAACGTGCTGATTGAAGGTTGGAAGGATGACACGTAAATCCACGTGATTGAAGTCCCCGGAAACAATGAAAAACCCCTCAGGATATTTACACTGCAGCGAGGTGAGTAAGTCATGAATTTCTTCCTGGGCGTCTTTAGCATTAGCATCGGGGGGTATGTAAACATTGCTTATTATTATCGCTGAATAGTCGCGGGGGAGGTAATGTGGCCTACATCTTATTGTTAAAAGCTCCACAGCAGCTGAGCAGATCCTGCTGATAACGGCACAGTTCGTGCACCAGTCTTTGTTAACGTAAATGCAGACGCCTCCACCTCGCGTTTTCCCCGTAGTCTCGATGCACCGGTCCGTTCTGAAAAATAATCTGGATCCCACTTATGAGCAAAACAGTGTCATTATGACTCACACAGATTTTTTTTAAAAAGCAGATCTAAATGTAAAATGTTCAGGATGAGCACAAAAAGAAAAAAAAAAGAAATTTGTTCAGCTTCACTTGTGATGCTTTCACAACTCAAACCCTTATTGATGAAGTGTCAGCACACAGTGTTTGGCATCATGCAACACATTTTTCTATCAATACTACCTGGAGGATTTCCCAGCTCCCAAGCTCCCAAGCTCCTTCGTGCAAAATCATTTTCCTTCTCTGACCTGGCCTGCAGCCACAAATGTATTTGCAAATTCTGAGTCACAGAGGCAAAACGTCAAGAATGAATGCAAGAAGTATTTTGAAATAGAGTTGAATTTATTAATGGCACATCCTGGCAGTCCATGGCAAATGACTTTCACCCTGCATAACCTGAAACAAGTCTCACTACAGATGCAAAAACCACCCATAAAGTTCATTAGAAAAAATCACTTACAGCACATGTCAGAAATTTAAATGAAAATAAATAATCATAGATTAGACTGCTTGCTTTTATTCATAGTCACAAAATATACAACAAAATGTATTCTCACATCTTTTGAACTGATTTAATTTACATGAAACTCGTTAAAGTCTGCACTCCAGACAAGTTGAGCTTTGCAGTATACAGACATAAGCTCTAAAAACGACCTGCTGGCACAATAATTTCAGTAGCGAGGACTGTTACTGAATAAATTAATAATTCAACTATATGAACGTCTCACTGATTACTTAAAAAAATTGTCTGCACCAAGGCAATTGAGGTCTTTGGCTCATGTTGGTAATGGCCAGTTTGTTGAGGGTAAAATAAGTGCATTATGTTGTGGCTTCATGCCATCCCAGACATTAGCTTGTGCAGCAGTCCGAGGCCTTGATGGTCCAATTTTTGGCTGCTAAAATTGGCTCAAGGAACTTCAAACTCTTCCTCACCATCATGTAATGAGGCTGAGCTACTCCAGAATGTTTAACAAAACTAAGAACTAACCCGGGAAACCTTTAACATCCACCAGGAACAAATCTTTTGACATTATATACAACACAAGCAGTACGCCAATATCTTTTAAACAGTGAATGTTTGTACTGAATTGAACAGAATGTAAATAAACCTTAACGTTTTTGGTAGAAAGATATTCGTGAGAGAGGTAGTTTGTTATTATTATTATTTTATTGTCTGAGGTGGCGCAGAGTGATTTATTCTGGCGAGTGACGGAAGAAGTTTTAACCAATATCAGATGCAAAAGTGGAACCACAGGATGGCCAATGGTGGCCTTGGCCTCCATAGATTAATCTTCAGCCACCACAATCATTTGAGGAAACTGTACTTTTAGGCAATATAAAACTATAAACATAGTTTTCTCAAATGATAGAGGTGGCTGATTCACATATTTATATAGTGGTGACCAGCTTGGATTTAGACGCGTTATTATCGAAAATAAACTTTCTTGTGCCTAGATGCGTCCAATGAAAGTTTGTACCTTACCTGTTTTTCAAGTTATTGTGCTCACAACATTCCTGGACAGACGGTCTGATAGAGGGTCTTTCCAATTCCCCCTTGTCGCTCTGTGATGGTGGACATGAAAGAGGTTGGCGACTTTAAGTCTACTTGGGTTGTGCTAGGCAAAGTTTGGAAAGCTCAGGGCAAGGCTAACATTATACACAGATCAGAGAATAGCTAATGCATCGCAATAAGTGTTGACAATCTCCTCATTAGGATTTCACAGCTTAATGGGCTTAACTTTTAAAAGGATGTTTTTAATGACTAGTCCGTTTCTAAACCACACATTAGTGTGATGGATCACCACAGATGCAGAAGGTTACTGACAATTACAGAAGATTAATGGTCTTTCTGATTAGACTGCCAAAGTGGTAATCGATGTATGGTCTGTGGATTACTTGAACAGTTTCAATGAACTTTTATAAGTACTTTACTAAAATTAAACAAGGAGGATTATGTTCAACCACACATACATCAGATTTTTGTGCATGCAAAGCATAAAAATGGCATAGCATTATATTTATCGGTATTATTATGATTAACACAACAGGCAGATAAACACCTCACAGAGTTAATTTGAAGACTTTTCTGTTGCAAACTTCAAGTGAGCAGCCCTTTCTGCTGTTTCCATTCTGAAAAGAACTAATGACTAACCCATTCTTACTATAAGATATGTATATCTTTGACTTTTTACAGTCCACAATGACTTTGTTAGATTTTTCAACATAAAGCAAGTATTTCGGTCACAGATTAGCTGATTAGCTGAACACAGATGCATAGGGAGGCAGACCAGCAGAGAAGGTGAAACAACAGCAGGGAGGTGTTTGGATTTCAACCCTAGTGTGCTGTTTTGGCTCCAGGAGGTTCTCTCTCAGCAGGTTGTGCATCTTGATGCTAACAGACGCAAAAACAATCCGAGTGATTCAAGACCGATGGGAAATGTAAAATACATGTAAAGGATTTAGTTCTGGGGGAAATGGAGGTGAAATCAATGGACAAAAGAAGAAAAAAAAATAGAACTCGTCAAAATCACCTTGTGATGTGGATTTGACCTTGCAGGTGCACCCAAGGGAGTAATTGAGGTCTTAATGTTACCACCGTCTATAAATAGTTGTTTTAAAAATGGGAAAGTTAATTTCCCATTACTCCTGCTGCCTGAGTGACAACCCTGCTGTGTAATCATGGATAAACAACAGGTGTGCTCCTGCTCCACATACCCTGACTGAGTCATTTAAAACAAGACCAATGCTTCGTTAAAATCTAAATTATGTTAGCGTTTAAACAGTAGCACTAACTGGACCAAGTGGAGCCACAGACAGCACTGTGGTCTGCTCCCATGAAGGGCAGGTGATCACTTGTCTGTTAGCTAAATGTCATAGTTAATGACACTTTCACCCTGCTAACACACGACTGCACACCATCGTACAGCTCCAACCACTTCATCAAGTTTGCGGACGACACAACAGTGGTAGGTCTCATCAGCAACAACGATGAGACGGACTACAGGAACGAGGTGAGCCGCTTGGCCTTGTGGTGCGGACACAACAATCTCACTCTCAACGTGGAGAAGACAAAGGAGATTGTCGTGGACTTCAGGAAGAGGGATGCACAACATGCCCCTCTGACCATCAACAGCACCGCAGTGGAGAGAGTGGACAGCACCAAGTTCCTGGGAGTGCACGTCTCCAAAGAGAATGCCTACCAGCTCCTAACGACACAGCACAAACCACTGCTATGTTGTTAATGAATCATATATTCTCAAGGTTTGGACTTCCCCTTCGGGTGAACTCAGACCAAGGTACACACTTCACAGGTGAAGTGATGAAAGAACTGTGGAAGACGCTAGGCGTCAAGGCCAACTTTCATGTCGGCTACCACCCACAGGCTTCAGGCCAAGTAGAGAGAGCAAACAGAACTGTGGTGAGTATTTTGAAGAAATACGTGGCTGCAAACCACAAGGACTGGGACGTGAAACTCCCTCTGGTCCTCATGGCCATAAGAGCCACTCCACACACATCAACTGGCATCTCTCCCTTCGAGATGATGACCGGTCGACAAATGACTCTCCCTCTACACCTGTTGTACCAACCAGGCGACGCCGCCATGGCGACAGCCTACACTACACAACAATACATGAAAGATTTGAATGTACACCTCAGAAACACTTTTGCTTTCGCCCAGAAAAACCTGGAAAAATCGGCTGATGGACGTAAGGCGTACTATGACCAGAAGGCCTCTCACGATGAACTCCAAGTGGGAGACAGGGTCTGGTACTATACGTTCGCTCCCACAACCGGGAAAGGAGGGTCCGAAACCGGAACTCTCGCCCGCAAACTAATGCCCAGGTGGACTGGACCTCATCTGATAACAGACAAAGTGTCCTCAGTCGTCTACGAAATCAAAATCAGCAAAGGCCGCAAAGAGCCAATTGCTAAATGGGTACATCGAAATCAGATCAAACCTTACAAGGCGTTCAATGACTCCACAAAAGATAAAGATCTCACAAACACACCGACTTCATGGGATAATAAGGTCGTCCAAGCACAAGTTAGTAAATAAACTAATCAGGTTTAAACTACCGTAATTTCCCACCCTATAAGTCACATTGTCCAATTTGAACTTAGAAACGCTAAGCCTAAACTCACAACAAAAAAACTAACCTTAACAACTGTTTAAATCCACGAGATTTAATTTGACCTCGGTCATAAAGTTGAGACCTGTTTTCTTGTGTGTTACATCTTTGGAATCTGATGACAAGAGTGTGTCGAAGCAGTGAAACGTTGTTTCCGTGTTGTTTAGTCATTACTGTTGTCATTAGTTGAGATATTGTTTGGTTCTGAACACTCCCAGCCAAAAAGGTTTTGTATTAACATTGGTTAATGAATGATATGGATTTAACTATGCCAACATGCAGTTCGTTTTGTTAAATCTCAATCGTCGAAGAGTCAATGTAGTTTAAAGCTACTCAAGGTACAATAAACTACACTGGTCTCACAATTTCTAAATTGAACCGATTCGATCGTTTCTATTCTAGATTATCTATTCATTTTGATGAGTCTCGCCATAGACTTCAAAATTTATTAGGAATACCAAATCCTACGTCGTGCGTCTAAAAGACAACAGACATTTAGATCAAACTATATTTCATTTTTATTTTAGTTTAACCTAAACTAAGTAATGAATGGAGGAATAGTTTGGAATTAGAGGCCTTCGTTACAGAAGCCCTCCAAAATTTTATAGGTACAGATCCCTATATCTAATTTTACAGAATTGATCCACCCCTTAATTGGTAGTTATAGCTGATCTAAACCATGATAGCTTACATACCAGGTGCATATAGGTAAGGCTTAATGTAAAATCCCAATCATAAGCCCACCTAAAACCACATAAATGCATGACACATAGAACCAGAGTGGCACGGACTGGAAACCAACCAGCCTTCAACCTTCGATGTGGGGACATGCTACTTCAACGTTGGTCTTCAACCTTCATCCAAGGGTCGCCTCCTCTGCGTCAATCGAGGGATCCCCTCTACATGCTGATTATGAAAACAATTGTTGCTGATCAATCAACAACTCTAATCGTTATGGATTTACTGCTGTGGAATTACCGCTGTGGATTATAAGACTTTGCTTTCCAAGGGATCACAGACTTTGTTTTCCAAGAGTTAACAGACTTTGTTTTCCAAAGGATTAAAAGCTTTTCGCAATGGGATTACCTACGAACAGTATGGAATTTCCAAAAACTTTATGGGATTATAATTTTTGATTTTTTTTTTTCCACTTGCTGGATTACTTCAAGATCAAAGACAGTTCAAGGTTTCCTTTCGTGTTGGACCCCATCCCCAAGGACTGGCGATGGCTTCCAAAAGGGGGGAGATGTAGTGGACCTACCCAGGGTCAAATTAAGGTTTTTGAACTGTCCAGTGATGACCTTTACTGACCTCTCAGTAAAGCAAGACATTTACTACAAAATTATTCATTTAGCTATAATCTGATAACATAGTCACCAATAAGAGACTATTTCTATCTTTGATTTTAGGCTGATGTGATCAAAAGAATAACTTTTGTCATTTTCATGATGTGTGCTTTTAAGCTGTGTTATTCTGTGAGAGTTAAACTGTGTTTCACTGCTGTGTCAAAGGTGCAATCTCGGGTCACAGAGACTTCTTTTAATTTTGTTAATTCAAATGTTATCAAATGAATAATTTTATTTGTAAGAGCATCAGTACATTTTAATGTCAGATAAATCAAATACTCTGCTTAATTCAAAATGTTGTACATGGAGGATTTCTCCTCTCCTCTCGAACTTGCATGTGAAGATAAAAGGAACACTTTATCTCATTCATTTTAGCTTGAGCTCAGGACAATCTAGACACCCAAAGACTTTTGTTTTTGTCCTATTTAATAATCAAGCTATTATCATTAATAGGTCCCATATGTGATGCTTAATGACGTTGTTTTAATCAAACCAACAGTATTTTGTTAAAGTGTTAAAGCAAAGGAATCAGTTTTATGATAAAATGCTGACATCTGAAACTAACACTTTATCTTTCTGACAAACTAATCTTTTGACCCCCTTTCAACATGTTGATGTCATCCTCACATCAACTTATGATGCCATTCGGCCAATCAGAAAGAACACATTTTCTGGGTCACGTCTCAGTTAAAACCTTCACATCTTACTTTCTCTAAAGAGTTTGCTGAGGTCCTCAACCCCTGATGAGGTGCCCCAAAGAACTGATGATCGTCTGGTCAACACGCTAATGACCATGTCATTCAGTTAAAGACTTATAACATGCCAAGTTATAAGCCATCTTCAACAGCTGAAAAGCTCTCTTTTATTGACATTCCTTTAAGGAACGTCTTATCTTGAACAACAGCACCAGGAGCTGCCGTTACTTTCGGTTCGAGTCAAGGCGCACGTCTGGAGACGCTGAGAATGGTAAACGAACTGACCAAACTGGACCGAGGGAGACTGACCATCTTCACGAGGTAACAAGTCGTCAAATGCTTTGCCAAGGGTACCAACGTGTAGCTTTAATCGGCCGGAGAACTGCCATGTTTCTGGTTAAAACACATCAAGATAACTCCCTGACTCTTAACTTTTCTTCCTCCATAAATCTTTCCTCCTATTTCTTTTCCCTCTCAACCTAAGCTGGAAACTATATTTTTTAAGTTAAAGAGCCCACAGACTAAATATGCTTAACATCTAATATTTATGTCTGTTGTGTTAAATTTAAGTGTGCTGACGTATTTGAATTGAAAGAAAGTGAAATCATGTCAATCAAGTGTAATGGTGTTAATTTAGTTGATTTATTTTAAATAAATGATAGTGTCTCTTTGACATATCAAACTAAGTTAACGTCTTTGTCACTTAATGGCTTTGTGTATTTATCCATCATAAAGATCACAGAAATATTGGGTAAACTGAAAAAGAACAGAATCCGTGAATTTACTATTCAATCTGAATAAGTAGATTAATTAAGATAAAAAGGAGGTCAGTATTAATATTGACCTCCTCATAATTCTTACACTACTATGCAAAAACTCAGGACAGTATTACACTTTTATTATTTCATTTTATGCTTATGTTCATTGGGTGTTTGGTGTTTTAGGGGTGTTTGGTGTTTCAGTGTTGGTGTAAATTTTCATACTTTTATACTATTATGAAAAAACTCAGGACAGTGTTACACTTTTTTACTATTTTATGCTTATGTTTATTAAATGTTTTAGTGTTTAGATGGTTACTGTTGCACCGAGGGACTGAGAGAAACGCAATTTCGGCCCTGTGTATGTCCTGTACATATTGCAGTTCTGACAATAAAGTTGACTTTGACTTTCAGAAAGTAATCATTACACTGAATCAAATAGGGTTCAGTTTGAGTCATGAAGACCAACACATGTAAACTGATTTTTTTTAAATACCTCCAACTTAGTCACTTTTACAGCTAAAATTTGGCGTGGTAGTAGCTGAGAGTCATCTCCAGCACATAGTTTAAGAGTTAATGGAACATACAAGATGTTTATTATAACATTGGCACAAAAGGCAATATGCATTCCTTTAAGTAAACAGTTTTAATTATAAAACATTTTGATCAAAATAGCACAGATTATAAAGTACAGGTAGTGCATATTCAGTCTTGTTGAATTGTCTCTTCTGATTAAGGTGTTTCTTTTGATCCTAAATCTTCTGTAAACAGTCTAGTTATGGATTGTAGAAGTGTTTTTCTGTTTATCCATTTATTATTTGTCTATTCCTAACATGATTGCCATTGTCTTGTCTTGTCACAGCATTTTGTCCTCTTATGTATTATTTTAAAGGCCTACAATCTTCCTTTAATCACTTTAAATGAAGCATTGAAGGCATCCTAAGACTTGTTGTCAGTTTCTCTGATTTGAGTTGTAACTGTCCTATATGTCAGCAGGCTAAATAAAACACTTAGATATGCACTTTTAATATTAATGTCAAGCATAACAAGGGCATGTTTAGGGATACAAGCTCAGCTTAACCTGACTTTAGTTGTACAGTACATCCTTATGATAAACATGCAAGTCTAATAGGGTACAATTTTTTCTTACATTTTTGTCCTATCAGTTTGATATTTTTCAATATTTAACATTTCAAAACTCCCGTTTGCCCCCTTGTTGTTAAGTGCTCATAGAGCTCCAGCCGTCTGCACAGCTCTTAACACTAACCAGAAGTTGATGCTCTAAAGATGAAGTGCTCACCATCTCAGCAACCAGTTCTGTTGTTCTTCTTGAAAATAGCCGATGTTGTTAGCTGCAGGTCCATTAGCAGCATTTAATGCTAATCAGGCTCCTCGAGCTGATTGAGTCTGGAGCTCTGTATAATTAATGAGAAGTTAAATAATGTTCATAACTGAGTGGAGGATAAATAAACATGCTTAGTTCTGGTTTGATAACACTTGAAGAGTGACCTGCCATATTTTAAACACGTGTTTGTACATTTGTATTATATTTTTTGATGTAGGTTGTTCCAAACTACAGTAAAATGTGTTCTTAAAATATTGGACTGGATTAAGAAATCTCCTAATATATACTTCATAAAAAGTTGCTAGAAAACCTGCTTCACTGTGAATGCAATTGTTCTTGTTTCTGAAATATTAATTTTCCAAAAACAGAACATGGCAGTTATTATGAAGCTACCTCATACATATACATGTACTGTGTACATTAACTCATATGCTGCTGTGCCACTCTTTGCAAAAGTCAACGCTAGAAACTTCAGTTTATTTTATAGATATACTTTTTATACTACTATGCAAAAACTCAGGACAGTATTACACTTTTATTATTTCATTTTATGCTTATGTTCATTGGGTGTTTGGTGTTTTAGGGGTGTTTGGTGTTTCAGTGTTGGTGTAAATTTTCATACTTTTATACTATTATGAAAAAACTCAGGACAGTGTTACACTTTTTTTACTATTTTATGCTTATGTTTATTAAATGTTTTAGTGTTTAGATGGTTACTGTTGCACCGAGGGACTGACAGAAACGCAATTTCGGCCCTGTGTATGTCCTGTACATATTGCAGTTCTGACAATAAACTTGACTTTGACTTATCTTTCTATAAACTTGTTCAGATAAGCAAGTCGGTACATTTCCAATGACGGATTGAATGTAAACACCTTTTTAAAATCTAGAAAATAAATAAGTGCTAATCTCTACAAAAGCTGCAACCTTTGACTTCACAGCTAAAGGAAAACTCACCTGATGGATTCTTTCATGATTGTTATCTATGGACCTCAAGAGACTCCAGCTGCCTGTCAAGTAGAGGATTTGTTGGTAATGAACAGAAACCCCTGGTGGGTACAAAGACTAATTTTTTCCTCTTCGCCTCGCCTCTAACCGCTGACACACTCCTTCCATCAATGTTTGTATTTTCTCCCTTAATCGAAGAGTCCACAGTCTGCCTAAAAGGCAACACAATGACACACACTCATTTTAAATGACAATATGTCGTTTATTTTCTATATTTTTAAGGTTTATTATTTACAAACAAAATAAAACGAAAAATTAAATCAAAAACGTTTTTGACAAACACCGTTTGTCTGCATATTATTGTAAGAAAGTTTACATTTAGCTTTCCTTTCGTCTGTCTTCAGTAACCAGCTGGCAGCTTGTTTCCTCTAGGCCTTGTATTACATGAATGAACTGAAACAGTGATCGCCTGAGCGGGCTTTAAGAGGGACTGAACATCTCATTGTTGCTCTTGCCCCTCTTTCCACTGCGCACATCATCAGCAAACGTATGAAACTTGCAATCCTCTAAACCAAACCATCGTCTGGTTTATCCCGTAAGACCATTAGCTGATCTTTTTGCATCTCTTAATTTTCTCCCTCTTCAACAAAACCATCAAAAAAATATATATAAATGTATGTGCTGGTTTGTTGACAGTCCCTAAACTGCTAAGGTGTAAGCTTGGTATTTTAGCTCGACGTCTCCGTTAATGCCCTTTCCTGTACGTTAATTGTGATTGTGAGGAAGAAAAAAAAAGCACATAGTTGGGGAGCTCTCCCTCCAAAGGCAAGTATAAAATAAAAATAAAAACAGCACAACCCAACAGTGCTGCATTCCATCTTGACTCTGTACTAGTTCCTTGGTTCCTATGGCATTTTCACAACTAAGCACTCTTTGTTGCAAATGGAGCATCCCCCCCACCCATCATTTAGAAACTCAAAACAAGATTAGGGCAGCACAGACATTTGGGGATATTACTCCCTTTCTAGCTCATTCAACATCAAGCCTGTAGAAGGAATCTCTGCCCTCTCGTTAGTAAGTCAGAAAGTGCAATTTAAAACAAAGACAATGACTGAATGCTTTGCTTTGGCCAGTTTCTTCTTACACGCCAGTATTCAACCCTAACATCAGTGACTAGCTACAAAGAAAGGTATAAAAGGTGCTCCAAATTTGTACAATGTCTCAAGTCTGTGATCTCACTGCAAGTCTAAATACAGTATTGCACTTTTTTTTAACTGTACAGGACCTCCTGACATGTTCTTTTTTTTAGCTCAACTAAGGCCTCTTCTACATTACTCCAGATATTTTTCTTCTCTGTTTAAATAAAAAAAAACTTTGTGTACACAATTCTGACAAAAATGCTGTAATATCCTTGTCATGCCACTAGGTGGTGAGTTTGCAAGAGCAAACATATCAAACAAGAGAAAGAGTTAACTTGGCTAAAGAGTTTCCAAAACAATTGTAGCAGGCATTTTCCTTGTAACACTAAGATTTCCTATGAGTTTTTAAACATTTTAGCACAGGTTTAAAGTTTAACAGTGATGAGATTTGAATAATTTCAGACAGAGGCAAGGAGGGAAAAAAAGTAAAAATGTCTCCATGTTTGTTATAGTTTCTAAGACATAAAACTATAGTAATTGCAAAATAGTACTATGATATTGCGTCAGTTTTTCTTCACAAAAAACAAACAAACAAACAAACAAAAAATGTCATGTTTGAACAGAAGGTACAAATGCAGTGGAAAAAAAGCAGTTTTTTTTTAAATATCTGGTCTAGTGTAGACAGGGCCTGAGAGTTTTAAATAACAGTAATAAATTAAAAACAAAAACCAGCTTCAAGCAGTTTACACTGAGGAACCAATTGAATAAACGAAGACATTTGGCCATCGTCATTGATAACTCCTTTCTTGTCTAAAAACAATGAGACAAAGAAAACAGAGTATAGTAAAAATGAATGTTGTTTGCAGAAGTGACATCTGTGTGCACCAAGCTCACAC
>JBBPBX010015696.1:0-28728 GCA_038048925.1 Garcialebias charrua
CATTGCTGTTCATTGTTCTTTAGTTTTAGCAGGTCGCTTTTGTAAATGAGCCCATGAGGTTCAAAAGATTTACCTGACTAAATAAAGGTTGAATGAATGAATGAATAAAGCTAGTTGCTTTGGATTCCACAGAGGGCAGTGGTGAAACACATCAAGGAGGTGCTGTTTGTGAGCAGATCTGGGTTAACAGACTGAAGGAGTCTTTCAGATGAAATATCAAATATTTCTCCCTTAAAGCTATAGTCTGCAGTTTCTGTAGAGCAGTCTGTAAGTTTTCTAAAAATATATTTTTAACATATTCATTCAACCTTTATTTACACAGGCTAGCCTCGTTGAGCCACGGGGACTCATTTACAAGAGGGACCTGTCTCACTCACACCCAGGGTCAATTTAGAGTCACCAATCAGCCTAACATGCATGTTTTTGGATCTCTGGATATCTCTTCACTCTGTCACTATCTCCTGACAGACTGATGTTAGACAAAGTAATCTCTGAAAAAAACTATACAGTAGTCCCCTTGCTTCTCCAGGTGGTAAGCATTTCTAAAAAGCCACAGTGACCCGCCATTAACCAGCCAATAAAAACAGAGTTTTTAACCAGTCAATAAAAACAGAGTTTTTAACCAGTCAATAAAAACAGAGTTTTTAACCAGCCAATAAAAACAGAGTTTTTAACCAGCCAATAAAAACAGAGTTTTTAACCAGCCAATAAAAACAGAGTTTTTAACCAGCCAATAAAAACAGAGTTTTTAACCAGCCAATAAAAACAGAGTTTTTAACCAGCCAATAAAAACAGAGTTCTTCTCACGCTCCTAACCCACGCCCCCGCCTGTCCCAGCCCCAGCGGCCGCGCACGTTCTCGTTCAAAGTATTGCAAAGCGATGCAAAACTGTTTTGTATGTGACACAAATGTATTAAATTCCCCTTCTTCATCCCTGATCTGGACTTTTCTTTTGTTTTTTTGCCAAAAGTCAAGTGATCGCTTCCTCCTCCGCTGACTCCATGACTGAAACAATGAGGAAATGAATGAATTTGTCACGAGCGAATTAAACTCGGGTTCAACGTGGCTGCGCGAGGCTCTGCAGATTTCATGGTGTTCTGGTGTGCTGGACCAGCGCTCCATGTTTTTATTTTATTTTTTAGAACGTTTTATTAACATATAAACACAGAACTTCGCAGCGGTTGAGACAGGACATGTCGTGGAGGCGGAGCAAAGGAAGCTGCAGCGAGAGCAAGGGGGACCAGAGCCATATATGGCTCTGAGTGGGGAGGGACCAGAATGCTTTCCCTGTAGAAATTTTTTTCTAAGTCCTGCGTTCTACAAAAACTGCAGAGTGCACCTTTAAAGAAACTGACCAGGTAGATGGTCCAGATGACACAATTTAAACTTTTTTGTGACTTACCGGTAATAATGATGCAGTATTGCAATGGTTTATTATCTGGGTGTCCAAAAACTTCTTTAAAAAGTCTTCAGTTGATCCAAAATGCTGCTGCCAGAGTCTTAACTGGAGTTAGTAGGAGAGATCATATCTCTCCAGTTTTAGCTTCTCTCCATTGGCTCCCTGTCAAATTCAGAATTGACTTCAAAATCCTACTTCTAATCTACAAAGCTCTCAACAACCTAGCTCCATCTTACAGATCTTGTTCCATATTTTCCTAACAGAGCACTTCACTCTCAGACTGCAGGTTTACTCGTGGTTCCTAGAGTTTCCAAAACCAGGATGGGAGGAAGATCTTTCAGTTATCAGGCTCCTCTCTTGTGGAACCAACTTCCAGTTTCTGTCCTTGAGGCTGACACATTGTCCAGTTTGAAGACTGGGATTAAGACTTTCCTTCTTGATAAATCCTATAGGGTCGGCTTGATTTCCTGAGCTGTCCCTTAGTTATGCTACTACAGTACAGTATAGGCTTAGGCTGCTGGATGACAAACTGACCACATTTCCTCACTCTGCTGCTGTCTTTACTTACTCTAATCAACCTGTTTTTGTTGTTATTGTTTGTTTTTTTGGTATTTAATTATATCCTTAACATGTATTTTTTTTTTTAAAATTTCTTCCAATAGAAAGTACACCTGGACCGTCAATTTTGTGTTTGTTTGTTTCTCCTTCCTGTCCTCTCAAACCCCAGCCAATCAAAGCAGATAGTCACTCATCCTGAGCCTGGAGGTTTATTCTTGATTAAATGGAGTTTTTCCTTTCCACTGTTGCCTTTGTGCTTGCTCAGGATGGAAGACTGTGACGAAGTGAAGATTCAACATAATCTGTTGCTTCCTTAGATAGAGAACTTTACTAACTGACTTGTTTTAAATGTATGTACAGTAAATGTTTCTGTTCAGCGCCCGGAGACAACTTCTGTTGTGAATTGACAATATATAAATAAACTGAATTGAACTGAATTGAATTGGGCAGCATGGTGGTGCAGTTGGTAGAGCTGCTGCCTCTCAGCGAGCAGGTTGCCTCGGTTCAAATCCCAGTCTGGGGGTCTTTCTGGGTGGAGTTTGCATGTTCTCTCTGTGCATGTGTGGGTTTTCTCCAGGTACTCCAGTTTCCTCCCACAGACCAAAAACATGCATGTTAAACTGAAAAGACACACGGACCCGCCATAAACTCCCGTGTTCAATTAACAAAATAAAAGCTCGTCTTTGGTTTAATCAAAAACCAAAACGTTCCCCCTTTTTTTTATTTTTTAGCAATTCCGTTTTTCTAATTTCGTTTTAAAAACGGAAAAACAAAAAACCATCCGTTTTTCGATTTTCATTATTTGTTTTTGAAACGAAAAAACAAAAAACCATCCGTTTTTCGATTTTCGATTTTGTTTTGAAAACCAAAATCCAATGACCAAAAGACACACGGACCGAGAGTAAATGGTTTTTATCTCATTATTCTATACCAATATCAAAGACACCAATATCAAAGACTTCATTCACTTCATATGCTGCTTTGTCACTTAAATGTCAATGTCAGAACCTTTATTTTATTTTATAGATATATTTTTATACTGTTATGTTACAGTTCAGGACAGTATCACACTTTTATTACTTTTATTATTTAATTGTATGCTAATGTTTATGAAATGTTTTAATGTTTATATGGTTATTGTTGTACCAGGGGTCTGAGAGCAATAATTTCAATCCTGTGTATGTCAGAGAGTCAGAGATTCTTTATTGTCATTCGCACCACATGTGGCACATGTGATGAAAGGAGATTATGTACACAGGGTCCCAGTTACATCCAACAATAAAATGTAAGAGAAAAACAGTAATAATATCTAAGATATGAACTAAGAAAAATATCAACTAAAAATACACTAAGCACTATTATCATAGAAAAACATTACTCCAAACAGCAGCACGAACATCTGTATGAGCAGATGAGCACGAATGAACACAGCAACATGAAACAGATCAGCAGCAACATGATGTGATATTTCACAGTGATTATTCTGGTTAGATATTCATGAGTCTAACAGCCTCAGGGTAGAAGCTGTTCCTCAGTCTAGTGGTTCTACATTTAATGCTCCTCAACCTCCGTCCTGAGGGGAGTGGGGCAAAAAGTGAGTGTGCTGGGTGAGTGGGGTCTTTCATGATGCAGGTGGCTCTTTTCCTGCATCTGGAGGTGTAGATGTCTGTGATGGTGGGGAGACTGACTCCAACAGACTTCTGTGCAGCCTTCACCACTCTCTGTAGAGCTTTCCTCTCTGCAACTGTGCAGCCTCCATGCCACACGTTGATGCTGGAGCACAGGATGCTCTCCACTGCACACCTGTAGAAGGAGGTGAGAACTGGGCTGCTCAGACCAGCTCGTCTCAGCCGTCTGAGGAAGTAGAGTCTCTGATGACCTTTCTTGATCAGGCTGGTGGTGTTGTTGGTCCAGCTGAGGTTATCATTCAAGTGTACACCCAAGTACTTGTAGCTGGAGACCACTTCCACCACTGATCCACCTATGTTCAGTGGGGTGTGGGTTTGTTTGTTCCTTCTGAAGTCCACAATCATCTCCTTTGTCTTCTTCACATTCATGTGAAGGTTATTCTCTTTGCACCAGCTCTCCAGGTGTTCCACCTCCTGCCTGTAGCTGGACTCATCATTGTTTGTGATGCATCCCACCACCGCTGTATCATCTGCAAACTTTACAATATGACAGCCTGGATGGGTAGCTGCACAATCATATGTGAGCAGAGTGAACAGAAGAGGGCTCAACACACATCCTTGAGGAGAGCCAGTGCTGAGGGCAATGGTGGAAGAGGAGAAGTTGTGGATCCTCACTGACTGTGGTCTGTTTGTTAAGAAGTTTACCCAGTTACAAATGGAGTGGCTTGATTTGATTTGATGTTTATTCATTCATTTTAAAAGAACAATACAAGACAGTTTCATCAGATACAAGAATACAAGTAGGATAAAATGAAGGGAGCAGAAAGAAGATGAAATCTTATTATATCTGCCCCTTATTTCACAGTTTGTTCAACCAATGATAACCTTCAAACTACATCACAAAATGAATAATTCTACTTAATTTTACTAACTGTAATACACAAACTACATCACAAAATGAATAATTCTACTTAATTTATCTAACTGTAATACACAAACTACATCACAAAATGAATAATTCTACTTAATTTTTCTAACTGTAATACACAAACTACATCATTCTAACTGTAATACACAAACTACATCAGAAAATGAATAATTCTACTTAATTTTTCTAACTGTAATACACAAACTACATCACAAAATGAATAATTCTACTTAATTTTTCTAACTGTAATACACAAACTACATCACAAAATGAATAATTCTACTTAATTTTTCTAACTGTAATACACAAACTACATCACAAAATGAATAATTCTACTTAATTTTTCTAACTGTAATACACAAACNTCTCAGTCCCTCGGTGCAACAGTAACCATCTAAACACTAAACACTAAAACATTTAATAAACATAAGCATAAAATAGTAAAAAAGTGTAATACTGTCCTGAGTTTTTTCATAATAGTATAAAAGTATGAAAATTTACACCAACACTGAAACACCAAACACCCAATGAACATAAGCATAAAATGAAATAATAAAAGTGTAATACTGTCCTGAGTTTTTGCATAGTACAGTAGTATGAAAAGTATAAAAACGTAAATCTATAAAATAAACTGAAGTTTTCTAGCGTTGACATTAGCGTTGACATTTCCTCAGGCTGTTTCTGTGAGTAGCAAGTTGGCCTAAACATTTGATTGTTATGCACGATGATGACTGATTGTTTTGGATGGATAGTTCCCTTTTTGCACGTGTAAAGCTAGTTGCTTTGGATTCCACAGAGGGCAGTGGTGAAACACATCAAGGAGGTGCTGTTTGTTAGCCTGGTTGATACCAGACCCATGTCCTTCACTTCGCTTTGGACTAGCAGTGAAGGGAAATGAGAATTGAGCGGAGCTGCGTAGGAATGGCGAGGGCCAGGCTAGCTGTTTGTGAGCAGATCTGGGTTAACAGACTGAAGGAGTCTTTCAGATGAAATATCAAATATTTCTCCCTTAAAGCTGCAGTCTCTGTGGTGCAGTCTGTAAGTTTTCTAAAAATATATTTTTAACATATTCATTCAACCTTTATTTACACAGGCTAGCCTCGTTGAGCCACGGGGACTCATTTACAAGAGGGACCTGTCTCACTCACACCCAGGGTCAATTTAGAGTCACCAATCAGCCTAACATGCATGTTTTTGGATCTCTGGATATCTCTTCACTCTGTCACTATCTCCTGACAGACTGATGTTAGACAAAGTAATCTCTGAAAAAAACTATACAGTAGTCCCCTTGCTTCTCCAGGTGGTAAGCATTTCTAAAAAGCCACAGTGACCCGCCATTAACCAGCCAATAAAAACAGAGTTTTTAACCAGTCAATAAAAACAGAGTTTTTAACCAGCCAATAAAAACAGAGTTTTTAACCAGCCAATAAAAACAGAGTTTTTAACCAGCCAATAAAAACAGAGTTTTTAACCAGCCAATAAAAACAGAGTTTTTAACCAGCCAATAAAAACAGAGTTTTTAACCAGCCAATAAAAACAGAGTTTTTAACCAGCCAATAAAAACAGAGTTTTTAACCAGCCAATAAAAACAGAGTTTTTAACCAGCCAATAAAAACAGAGTTTTTAACCAGCCAATAAAAACAGAGCTTCTCACTTCTCACGCTCCTAACCCACGCCCCCGCCTGTCCCAGCCCCAGCGGCCGCGCACGTTCTCGTTCAAAGGATTGCAAAGCGATGCAAAACTGTTTTGTATGTGACACAAATGTATTAAATTCCCCTTCTTCATCCCTGATCTGGACTTTTCTTTTGTTTTTTTGCCAAAAGTCAAGTGATCGCTTCCTCCTCCGCTGACTCCATGACTGAAATGATGAGGAAATGAATGAATTTGTCACGAGCGAATTAAACTCGGGTTCAACGTGGCTGCGCGAGGCTCTGCAGATTTCCTGGTGTTCTGGTGTGCTGGACCAGCGCTCCATGTTTTTATTTTATTTTTTAGAACGTTTTATTAACATATAAACACAGAACATCGCAGCGGTTGAGACAGGACATGTCGTGGAGGCGGAGCAAAGGAAGCTGCAGCGAGAGCAAGGGGGACCAGAGCCATATATGGCTCTGAGTGGGGAGGGACCAGAATGCTTTCCCTGTAGACATTTTTTTCTAAGTCCTGCGTTCTACAAAAACTGCAGAGTGCACCTTTAAAGAAACTGACCAGGTAGATGGTCCAGATTACACAATTTAAACTTTTTTGTGACTTACCGGTAATAATGATGCAGTATTGCAATGGTTTATTATCTGGGTGTCCAAAAACTTCTTTAAAAAGTCTTCAGTTGATCCAAAATGCTGCTGCCAGAGTCTTAACTGGAGTTAGTAGGAGAGATCATATCTCTCCAGTTTTAGCTTCTCTCCATTGGCTCCCTGTCAAATTCAGAATTGACTTCAAAATCCTACTTCTAATCTACAAAGCTCTCAACAACCTAGCTCCATCTTACAGATCTTGTTCCATATTTTCCTAACAGAGCACTTCACTCTCAGACTGCAGGTTTACTCGTGGTTCCTAGAGTTTCCAAAACCAGGATGGGAGGAAGATCTTTCAGTTATCAGGCTCCTCTCTTGTGGAACCAACTTCCAGTTTCTGTCCTTGAGGCTGACACATTGTCCAGTTTGAAGACTGGGATTAAGACTTTCCTTCTTGATAAATCCTATAGGGTCGGCTTGATTTCCTGAGCTGTCCCTTAGTTATGCTACTACAGTACAGTATAGGCTTAGGCTGCTGGATGACAAACTGACCACATTTCCTCACTCTGCTGCTGTCTTTACTTACTCTAATCAACCTGTTTTTGTTGTTATTGTTTGTTTTTTTGGTATTTAATTATATCCTTAACATGTATTTTTTTTTTTAAAATTTCTTCCAATAGAAAGTACACCTGGACCGTCAATTTTGTGTTTGTTTGTTTCTCCTTCCTGTCCTCTCAAACCCCAGCCAATCAAAGCAGATAGTCACTCATCCTGAGCCTGGAGGTTTATTCTTGATTAAATGGAGTTTTTCCTTTCCACTGTTGCCTTTGTGCTTGCTCAGGATGGAAGACTGTGACGAAGTGAAGATTCAACATAATCTGTTGCTTCCTTAGATAGAGAACTTTACTAACTGACTTGTTTTAAATGTATGTACAGTAAATGTTTCTGTTCAGCGCCCGGAGACAACTTCTGTTGTGAATTGACAATATATAAATAAACTGAATTGAACTGAATTGAATTGGGCAGCATGGTGGTGCAGTTGGTAGAGCTGCTGCCTCTCAGCGAGCAGGTTGCCTCGGTTCAAATCCCGGTCTGGGGGTCTTTCTGGGTGGAGTTTGCATGTTCTCTCTGTGCATGTGTGGGTTTTCTCCAGGGACTCCAGTTTCCTCCCACAGACCAAAAACATGCATGTTAAACTGATTGTAACTCTAAATTGTCCCTAGGTGAGAGAGTAAATGGTTGTTTGTCTCATTATTCTATACCAATATCAAAGACTTCATTCACTTCATATGCTGCTTTGTCACTTAAATGTCAATGTCAGAACCTTTATTTTATTTTATAGATATATTTTTATACTGTTATGTTACAGTTCAGGACAGTATCACACTTTTATTACTTTTATTATTTAATTGTATGCTAATGTTTATGAAATGTTTTAATGTTTATATGGTTATTGTTGTACCAGGGGTCTGAGAGCAATAATTTCAATCCTGTGTATGTCAGAGAGTCAGAGATTCTTTATTGTCATTCGCACCACATGTGGCACATGTGATGAAAGGAGATTATGTACACAGGGTCCCAGTTACATCCAACAATAAAATGTAAGAGAAAAACAGTAATAACATCTAAGATATGAACTAAGAAAAACATCAACTAAAAATACACTAAGCACTAATATCATAGAAAAACATTACTCCAAACAGCAGCACGAACATCTGTATGAGCAGATGAGCACGAATGAACACAGCAACATGAAACAGATCAGCAAGCGCAACATGATGTGATATTTCACAGTGATTATTCTGGTTAGATATTCATGAGTCTAACAGCCTCAGGGTAGAAGCTGTTCCTCAGTCTAGTGGTTCTACACTTAATGCTCCTCAACTCCTTCCTGAGGGGAGTGGGGCAAAAAGTGTGTGTGCTGGGTGAGTGGGGTCCTTCATGATGCAGGTGGCCCTCTTCCTGCATCTGGAGGTGTAAATGTCTGTGATGGTGGGGAGACTGACTCCAACATCTTCTGTGCAGCCTTCACCACTCTCTGCAGAGCTTTTCTTTCTGCAGCTGTGCAGCCTCCATGCCACACGTTGATGCTGGAGCACAGGATGCTCTCCACTGCACACCTGTAGAAGGAGGTGAGGACTGAGCTACTCAGACCAGCTCGTCTCAGCCGTCTGAGGAAGTAGAGTCTCTGATGACCTTTCTTGATCAGGCTGGTGGTGTTGTTGCTCCAGCTGAGGTTATCATTCAAGTGTACACCCAAGTACTTGTAGCTGGAGACCACTTCCACCGCAGATCCACTTATGTTCAGTGGGTGTGGGTGTGTTTGTTCCTTCTGAAGTCCACAATCATCTCCTTTGTCTTCTTCACATTGATGTGAAGGTTATTCTCTTTGCACCAGCTCTCCAGGTGTTCCACCTCCTGTCTGTAGCTGGACTCATCATTGTTTGTGATGCATCCCACCACAGCTGTATCATCTGCAAACTTTACAATATGACAGCCTGGATGGGTAGCTGCACAATCATATGTGAGCAGAGTGAACAGAAAAGGGCTCAGCACACATCCTTGAGGAGAGCCAGTGCTGAGGGCAATGGTGGAGGAGGAGAAGTTGTGGATCCTCACTGACTGTGGTCTGTTTGTTAAGAAGTCTACCCAGTTACAAATGGAGTGGCTTGATTTGATTTGATGTTTATTCATTCATTTTAAAAGAACAATACAAAACAGTTTCATCAGATACAAGAATACAAGTAGGATAAAATGAAAGGAGCAGAAAGAAGATGAAATCTTATTATATCTGCCCCTTATTTCACAGTTTGTTCAACCAATGATAACCTTCAAACTACATCACAAAATGAATAATTCTACTTAATTTTACTAACTGTAATACACAAACTACATCACAAAATGAATAATTCTACTTAATTTATCTAACTGTAATACACAAACTACATCACAAAATGAATAATTCTACTTAATTTATTCTAACTGTAATACACAAACTACATCACAAAATGAATAACTCTACTTAATTTTTCTAACTGTAATACACAAACACACTAAGCTACATCATCAGTCAACATAAGTGTAATACACAAACACACTAAGTTACATCATATATAGTTTTTGAGCAAGTCCTTTTTGACCTTTTTCTTAAATGTATACATTGATTTTGCATTTTTAACATCACTCTCCAGAGCATTCCACAATCGAACTCCCTGAATTGAGGTAGACCGTCCCTTTAAGCTGGTTCTGAATTGTGGTTTGATGAATATCTCTGTCCCTTTGAGATTGTAATAACTTTGTCTTTTTATAAAATTTCTTTGGATATTTAAAGGTAATGTGTTATTATGAGCCCTATACATAACTGATAAAATACTATATTCTACCAATTCCTGGAATTTCAATAAGTTTAGCTGAAGAAACAAGGTGTTTGATGGGTGACTGAAATGTTTTCTGGTGATTACTCTTACAGCTCTCTTTTGTAAAATAAAAACAGGCTTTGTAATTGTTTTGCACGCTTTTCCCCAAACCTCAATACAATAGATTAAATGTGGAGCAATGATTGTGTTATACAACATATACAGAGCTTTATCAATTAAAAAATCCCTGACTTTATACAGTACTGCAATTGATCTAGCTATTTTTGTTTTAATGGAATTTACATGATGTTGGCTGGTCAAGTGTGGATAGTTTGTCCATCATTGTTTGGGGATCATGGTGTTGAAGGCAGATGTGAAGTCCACAAAGAGCATACAGACGTGTGAGTCCTTCTGTTCCTGGTGGGTGAAAGCAGTGTGGACCACAGAGGAGATTGGTTCTCACGGTATGCATACTGATGAGGGTCCTCGTTGATGTTGATGGTTGTTTTGATCTGATCGTGACAGCCCCTGGTTTACTCCTGAACTAGCTGATCTCCTGCACTGGAGAGATCATCTTTGGGCCGCAGCAAGAAAATCACACTCAGACACTGATTGGTTGAAATTTCGGCAGCTAAGGAATAAATGCACAACTGCCATCAAAGCTGCAAAACGTAACTACTTCTTATCTCAGACCTCCAAAAATCTAAACGATCCTAAAAAATTCTGGAAAACCATTAAATCTCTCTCAGGCACCCCCCAATCATCTGACCTCCCATCACAATTTCTTGTTGACTCTGTTCCTGTGTCAAATAAGCACGAGATCCTGAACTGTTTCAATAAACATTTTGTTGCTTCTAGTTCATTATTTGACACAGTTACAAATGGAAAATCAGCCACTTTATCTAATAATCAAACTTCTACAAATCAAATCCCTCCTACAAGTCAACCATCTGTTAATCACACCTTCTCTTTTTCTCCGTTCTCAGTCAGTGAGGTAAATAAACTGTTAAATGATCTTGATCCTAAAAAATCTGCAGGTCCAGATGAACTTCCACCTTATTTCTTAAGGCTGGCTGCTCATATCATCACAGTCCCTGTGACCCACATCTTTAATCTGTCCATAAGCCAAAACACCATTCCGGATGCTTGGAAAACAGCCTTTGTTCTTCCTTTGCTGAAGGGAGGTGACCCCACCTCACTGAACAATTATCGACCGATCTCTAAACTCTGCATCTTAGCCAAGGTTCTAGAAAAACTGATAAACTCTCAGATCAAAAATTATCTGGACTCATTTAACATCTTACCTCTTCATCAATCTGGTTTCAGGAAAAAACACAGCACAACAACTGCTTCTCTGAAGGTTCTGAATGATGTTGTTGAAGCATTGGATGCTAAGGACTATTGTGCTGCACTTTTCTTAGACCTGTCTAAAGCTTTTGACACTGTGGATCATAACATCCTGTGTCATAAGCTCTCAGAAATCGGTTTCTCTGATCACACCATCGGTTGGTTTTCTAACTATCTTTCCAATCGGAGGCAATGTGTTCAACATAACGGTACTTCTTCCAGCTATTTAACAGTTAAAAATGGTGTACCACAAGGCTCAGTTTTAGGACCAACTCTCTTTACAATCTACATAGCTAATGTAGGTCACTGCATCCCTGATGCATCCTTACATTTCTATGCTGATGATACAGTTGTTTATTGCCGAGCTAAAACAGTAGCTAAGGCTTTCCAGTTACTACAATCCGCTTTTGACATCATCCAGTCAGATTTGTTCCGTCTCAAACTTGTCCTAAATGCTGATAAAACAAAAGGGATGTTTTTTTCAAATAGGAAGGCGGTTCCAGCAGATCCTCCTCTGATTTTATCTTCAAATGGTGTCCCTATTGAGTTTGTTGATTCCTATAAATATCTGGGTATCCTGATCGATTCACATCTCTCTTTTAAACTCCACGTGGAAAACCTAGTGAAGAAACTGAAAGTTAAACTGGGTTTCTTTTTCAGAAACAGATCATGTCTAACACTGAATGTTAGGAAACGCCTTGTATCTGTGACTTTCCTTCCCTCCATTGATTACGGTGACATTCTCTACATGAATGCTCCTACAAGCACCCTGCGGATGTTGGATGTTGTCTATCATGGTGCACTAAGATTCATAACTGGTTGTGATTATCGTACCCACCACTGCACCCTGTATTCACTGGTTAACTGGACATCATTAACCTCACGCAGACTCTTCCACTGGTACATTTTCATCTTTAAATCACTTCTTGGTCTGCTGCCCTCATACATCTCCTCCTACATGTCTTTGCGTGAGTGCAGCTACAGTGTGCGCTCTCAGGACATGATTACCTGCAGTGTTCCGTCAGTGAGGACTGAACTTGGAAAAAGGGCCTTCTCCTACTCCGCTCCTGCTTCATGGAATATCTTACAAAAAGATCTGAAGCTCTCGACCTTGACTTCTCTAAATGGTTTTCAGAATCTGTTGGAATCCTGGCAAAAACCAATGCAGATTTGTTCCTGTCTTTGATTTTATACGTCTACCTTATAATGTTTTGCTAGTTTTTTGATACTTTGTTAAAAAAAAAAGTATTTCTCTCTTTTGTTTTTTCTCTCTTTTGTTTTCTATTGTTTATTGTTTAAGGAAATTCTACCATTGCTGTTCATCGTTCTTTAGTTTTAGCAGGTCGCTTTCGTAAATGAGCCCATGAGGCTCAATAAGATTTACCTGACTAAATAAAGGTTGAATGAAAAAAAATCTGGGTCATGACCAGTTTTTCGAAGCATTTAGCGACTATCGGGGTGAGGGCCACTGGCTGATAGTCGTTCAGACCAGTCACTGTAGAGCTCTTTGGGACTGGGATGATGGTGGCAGTCTTCAGGCAGATGGGAACTGTCTCCAGGGTAAATGAGGTGTTAAAGATGTCGGCCAGCACATTGCAGAGCTGATCGGCAGTGGCACATTCTTTCAACTCTTTCTGTTGTCTGGGCTGGTTGCTTTGTCAGGGTTGATCCTCCTGAAAGTTCTCCTTACTTCTGCTGCGGTCACGCTGAGATGCTCTTCATCCGGTGGTGAGGTGAGTCTGGTGCTGGGTGGTCTATTTGGGTCTTCAAAGTGTGCATAGAACTTGTTGAGGGCATCAGGCAGAGATATAATAATAATAATAATAATAATAATAATAATAATAATAATAATCATTTTATTTAAAAGCGCCTTTCAGGACACCCAAGGACACTTAACAAACCAATACAGTGCAAACATTATCAGTGACAAATTGAAATATAAAAATACATGAAGATTATAAAATGCAAAATAATAAAAACACATTTAGTAAAGTTAATGATAAGCTAGTCTAAAGAGATGTGTTTTCAGGGCTGTCTTGAACAGAGAAAGGGAGGTGGTGTTGCGAAGGTCTGGCGGTAGAGCGTTCCAGAGGTGAGGGGCAGAGCAGGTGAAGGCCCTGCTCCCCATGGTGGAGAGGTGGGCAGAGGGTACATGGAGATGTAGCGAAGAGGAGGATCTGAGAGAGCGTGATGGGATGGAGATTTGTAGGAGGTCAGATAGATAAGGAGGGGCAAGGTTGTGGATAGATTTGAACGTGAGGAGTAGAATTTTGAAGATGATGCGTGATTTAACCGGGAGCCAGTGGAGCTGCTGCAGGACAGGAGTGATGTGGTTATAGTAGGAGGTTTGAGTGATGACACGGGCAGCTGAGTTCTGGACCATCTGTAACTTGTGGAGATATGTCTTTGGGGCATTGTTCACTCCTGCCTTTATAATCAATTATGCATTTAAAGCCCCTCCACATGCTCCGTGGGTCTTGTGAGGTGAACTGACCCTCGAGCCTCTGTGCATATGTGGCCTTGGCCCTCTTAATGCCAGCAACCAGCTCTTTCCTTGTCCTTCTCAGCTCCTCTGAGTTTCCAGACCTGAAGGTAGGTAGTGTTCCTGGCTGCCTGCCAGCATGTCTTTGACTTTTGATTTGTCTCCATGTGTCCCTGTGGTGGACTTGAGACCTGTCCAGGGTGTCCCCCGCCTCTCGCACAGTGACTGCTGGACATGGGCACCAGTGACCCCTGTGACCAGAAAAGGAAGAAGTGGGTAAAATGATAATGGATGGACGGATGGATTTTGAACGTCTGAATTTTGACTGAAAGTCAAAAATTATAACTGAAATTCATAATTATGGCTTTGACAATCAAAAATGTGTATTTGTTTCTCATGATTATTACTTTGAAAGTTTAAATTATGAATTTAATTGATAATTATGACATTAAAAGTCTTTAGTTTAGACTTTGTATCTTATAGTTATGACTTTAAAACTCGTTTGTGAGTTTGTATCTCATAATTATGATTTTAAAAGTTGAAATTGTAACTGAATTGAATAATTATGACTTTAAAAGTCCAAATTTTGACTTGTATCTCATAATTATGTTTTTGTTCCTCATAATTATGACATTTCATTTATTATAACATACCATTTAAATGCGCTTTATAAATAAATTTGACTTGAGTTGAACTGATTTTATTTCTTTTCAACTTTCCATTCAAACTGAATAAAATAAAACCACCCCAGCTGTCCTCAGGGTACGTGTGACGCGCATGCGCAGTGTGTGGAAGCAGCAGGAAATCAGCAGCAGGCTGCGCAAAGCTACATTTAGCTCCGTTTTCAGAAAGTGTTCACACTTTATTTCTGCTCGGTTACGTTCGCGTACCATGACCGAACAATCAGCTTTACTTCTTCGAAAACAATTGGCAGGTAATATTTGCTTCAGACTGTAAGTTAATGTAAAGATTGTTGTGTTTACCGGCTGGCGTTAGCCTAATGAAGCTACACGGAGCTCTGTTTACGCATAGAAGAGAGCTAACCCAGCAGCAAAGGACTCCTTTATCAACGCGGCCGTGTGTGGCTAAGCTGCTTTGGTTAGCTAATCACTACAGTATCTGGATTCAATACATACATGTCGAAGTGTATCTATGAAAACAACCCGTCCGAACCACACCAGAATCGTAATGTCAACCTTGTTAGCCTGCTAGCTAGTTGGTATTAGTTGGCGGACAGAACAAAGGAATAATCAATCCAGGGAATCATCAGTCCTGATCAATTTAAACAAAGATCTCCACGCTCTCATACTCACTCTTTATCCTATATATCCTGTAGCCACTTGATAAAACATACATAAAATTGTAATTTAGCTTAGTAAGACAATATCTGGTGTTTCTGCCTCGGTGTGAAGTTAGCGCTTTGAAGCTACATGTAATATTCATGTGGTGCAGCTGATCAAAGTGTTTCTCTTCTCATCACTGTGGGAGGCATTTATTCACTGCCCACCCCATGAATATTTTCACCAAGTCCCTCATAATATGGAGTTTCATTTGCTTCTTCTTGACTGTCTCAACAATGCTAATAATGTCTCAATAATAATAATAATCTATTTGTTGTATAACCACACTTAATATTGTACTGATGTTTGGGGGAAGGCGTGTAAAACAATTACAAAGCCTATTTTTGTTTTACAGAACAGAGCTGTAAGAATTATCACTAGAAAACATTAGAGATGATCTAGCGTCATCCATCAAGTACATTATTTTATCAACTGAAGTTATTGAAGTTTCATGATTTGGTAGATTATAATATTTTTTTATCAGTTATGTACAGTATAGGGCTCTGAATAACACAATACCTTTAAATATCCAAATACATTTTGTTAAAAGACAAAGTTGTTGTAATCTTAAGGGAACAGAGATACAGTATTTGTAAAACCAAAATACAGTACAGAACCAGTTTGAAGGGACGGTCCACCTCAATCCAGGGAACTGGATTATGGAATGGTTTGGAGAATGAAGTTAAAAATGCCAAGTCAATGTTTACATTTAAGAAAATTATCAAAACTGAATTGTTAAAAAAAAAAACAATGAAGTAGCGTAATGTATTGTATTAGTTAGAAAATTAGAAAGAGTTACCGGTATTCATTTTGTTCTGTTACTGGAAAATTATTATTGTTTGAACTGATTGTTTGAAAAAAGGGGCAGATATAATAAGATTTTTTCTTCTTTCTGCTACCTTTCATTTTTTATATTTTGTACGTTATCGTTTATGGGATTGTTTTGTATTATTTAATTTTTTTAATGAACAAATTTTATAAATAAAATAAATAAATAAAAATGCCCTTCTCCTAAACCTAACTTCTTAAAATTGAAGTGAAACCATTTTGGTGTAATATCTTTTATGTCTAAAAACTAAGCCAAAGTCCTCAAAGTCTATTTGTTTGCTTATTTATTATAAACAAGATGCAAAAATTCACAATGACTAATCAATAGATGGATTGATGGCTGGTTTGACAAACGTTTAATAAAGTAACACAAAACCAAGTCAGAGGGAGTATGTACAGCAAACGTCACACGGGTAATGAATGGTACTACAAGCAGCAGACATAAAATAACTGCAGAAAGGTTAAATAGGATGCAAGTAATGTCAAAAAAGGCGTTCAATACAGAACAACTGGACTTTATTTGTCTTTTATTTGTCTGTTTGTACTTTATTTGACTTTATTTGTCTTGTTTGTTTTTTTACAAATAAAGTCCAGTTGTTCTGTATTGAACGCCTTTTTTGATTTTATCATGTCCTGGACAACTGAGAATCTTCACCAGCATGATGCAAGTAATGGTACTTCTATTACAAAGACAAGTTACTTAGAATAAAAAAGTAAATAAGAAATCAAAAACTTGGAAAAACACCAGTAAACTTAACTGTACGTAGATACAGTTCAAATTAATCCTGCGGCGTAGACTGACGTAAAAATGCTGCTAAATAGAAGAATGCACTGATGGTTACCGGTATATATTTGCAGTTGTTATTTACAGATGTATTGGCAGTAGAACTTGTATCTTCTACACAGAGACAAGATAGAAAACTGAATGATCTGAATATTGGAAGTTGTTTCATGACTGCAGAACTGAATGAGTCTGTTGGAGAAAGAGCTATGAAGTCATGGAGGGGGGTTATCTGTAATGAGAGAAGGTTGTTCAGTGACCTGTTTGTCATTGACTCAAATGTCTCCATGTTCTGTCCAATACTTTGTTCAACTTTACTAACCCTAAACCTTACTTACTGTTTTAGTTTGCTCGCACTGATGTTGTTACCCCAGTAAATGGCTCAGAAGATCACACCTGCCACCACAAGCTGATAAAACATTGTCCGCATTTCTGCAAATATTACAGGGTTTGAGTTTTCTCAGAATAAAGTTGGATTAAAGTCTGCCCATGTCCTTGTGGCTGTGGTAGCTCAGTGGTCTGCCACGGTCATGTAGTCTTGACTGAGGCTGCAGAGTCAAGCCCTGGTTGCTTCAGGAATGGCATCTGGTATTCGTTCATTCAACTTTTATTTAGCCAGGTTAATCCCATTGAGCCTCGAGGACTCATTTACAAAAGAGACCTGTTTTCAACAAAGAATGATGACAACAATAGACAATCATAAGAGAGGCATACAGATAATTTTTTTAAACAAGTTTAAAAAAGATGTCAAAGTAGCAAAACAGATAGATTATAAGGCAAATGTAGAAAACTAAAAACAGGAACATGTCTGCATTGGTTCTTGCCAGGAGTCCAAGTATAAAACAATCACCAGTGATTTTGTTCACAGGAGCGACCCCTGAAAACAAGACCAACAGAAACTAAAAAGGAGAAAGAGTCGGCTTATCCCTTTCTTTAAAACAGTATCAGCGTTGGCTCACTTTTCCAGCTTGTTGTTTAGAAACAGGATGTTGATGTAACATGTAGGAAAAGTCGACCATCATCTCCTTGGTTTTGGCCACATTTAGAAGCAGATAACTCCAGCATCAATTCCACTAAGTTGACCACAAGTTCCTGTTTGTTTCTAAACAACACGCATCCATAAATTCACAGGTGGCCTGATACAGAATTACCGTATGCTTAGTCAGAGCTGTAAAGTGTATAAACAGGACAGTCGCTTGAGGTGATCAGCAACCTAGGAGAACTGCATCAAACAAGGTTCTTCCCAGCTGCACAGATGAGGTCTGTCAGACAAATGATCAGTAAACCAAGAGACAGTGGACGCATTGTCTGACATCCATCCAGAGCAGCTTTTTATTCATTTAGGAAGGCTGGTCTTGAAAATATAGGAAAAATCTAAGAAAAGTTCCTGTGCTGAAGCCTAGTGTACTGAAAGTTCACTTCAAATGCAGGAAAATGGTAAATGGTGTGGTAAAGACAGTGGTGAGACCAGCTATGTTGTATGGTCTGGAGACAGAGACATGGTCAAAAAGACAGGAGACATTTAATTAAACCTTTATTTCTACAGGTCAGTCTCACTGAGCCTCAAGGACTCATTTACAAGAAAGATCTGGTTTTAACAAAGATTGATGACAACAGTAGATATTTTTAAAAGAAGGCATATAAATTGAAAAAAACAATATATGGAAGAAATTGAAGTAAAAAATAAAAACAGCTACATTATAAAGCGATGTAAACTACTAAAAACAGGAACATGTCTGCATTGGTTTTGGCCATGAACTTAGCAGATGTTTGAAGTCACTTAGAGAGGTCAAGAGCTTCAGATCTTTTTGTAAGATGTTCCAGGAAGTAGGAGCAGAATAGGAGAAGGCCCTTTTTCCAAGCTCATTCCTCACTGACGGAACACTGCAGGTAATCATGTCCTGAGAGCGCACGCTGTAGCTGCACTCACACAGAGACATGTAGGAGGAGATGTATGAGGGCAGCAGACCAAGAAGTGATTTAAAGATGAAAATGTACCAGTGGAAGAGTCTGCGTGAGGTTAATGATGTCCAGTTAACCAGTGAATACAGGGTGCAGTGGTGGGTACGATAATCACAGCCAGTTATGAATCTTAGTGCACCATGATAGACAACATCCAACATCTGCAGGGTGCTTGTAGGAGCATTCATGTAGAGAATGTCACCGTAATCAATGGAGGGAAGGAAAGTCACAGATACAAGGCGTTTCCTAGCATTCAGACATCAATCAATCAATCAATCACCTTTATTTAACCAGGTAGAGCCCGTTGAGATCGAGATCTCTTTTACAAGGGTGACCTGGTCAAGTGGTCAGCAGCACACGTCACATTGGCAATAGGCATTTGCACTTATCAAAAGAAAATAAAGAAAACTACAATCACAGTAAACAGATGTTGACAGTTCAAAACCAACAGGATATGACAGATTTCTATATACATTATATACAAAACAAGCAGACAGACCTCGGTTGGGTAAATAAAGTTAAAAAAATCAACAATGACATGTATATTGGATAAGTAATGGTTAGAAACATCTGCAATGGTCAAGTTTCTTGATGACATTTTCTACTACGGTTGACATAAAGGATCCAGGAGAGATGAATGTTGATAGTTTCAGATCTTTCTGTAAGTTGTTCCTGTAGACATGATCATGAGACATGATCTATTTCTGAACAAGAAACTCAGTTTAATTTTCAGTTTCTTTACCAAGTGTTCGACATGGGGCTTAAAAAAGGGACGCAAATACACCAAAATACCCAAGTACTGGAAAGTACTAGAGAACTGGAAGTAGCATGAATGTAGATGTTGAGTTTCTCCTTAGATGTGACAAGGATGGATAAGATCAGGAATGAGATCATCAGAGGTACAGCACATGTTGAACAACTGGGAGATAAAGTTAGGGAGGCCAGACTGAGCCTTGTGGGTATGGACAAAAGTCAAAGTTTCTTTATCTGTCATTTGCACCACACGTGGTACATGTGGTGGAACAAAATTGTGTACACAGGGTCCCAGTTACATCCAACAAAAGTATAAAATGCAAAGAAAAACAGTAATAAGATTTAGGATATAAACTAAGAAAAATGCTAAACTAAAAACATGCTAGCATAGCACTAGTAGTATAAAAACAGTCCGCCGAACAGCAGCACGAACATGAGATCAGCAACATGGATAGTGTGCATCATGCTCTGATGTGGCCAGTGCTGATTATTTTAATTCACCAAATTTGTTGGCCATCCTATCTGTTAACTTTTGATTGAATCACTTTGGTCTTTTTTAACACGTCATGTTATTTAAAAAAGTCCATGAAGCTTATTATTTCATAGGGTCCAGGTGAGCTGATTCAGAACGATTGATCTCTTACTCATATGTTCAAGACTTGTTTAATTATGTAGTCATGGTTCTTTGAAAAAATTTATTTTGGTCATTTGTTTTTTCAATTTAATCTTAGTATTTGCTTAATACATAACTGGATTTGCTATATTGCATAATTCATAAATAACACCACCAGCACTGATTTGTTTGTTTGTGTCTTAGCATGGAACGGGGTCGTTTTTGCATTCAAAACTTGTTTTACTGCATTTTCCGAGTGCTCCAGTGACAAATGGGGGGACTAATGAAGATTTAACTTCTCACTATCTTTGAACTTTTTCTTCTTTTTTACCCAGAGCTCAACAAGAACCCCGTGGAGGGCTTTTCAGCTGGTCTCATAGACGATGACGACATTTACAAGTGGGAAGTTGTAATCATTGGTGCACAAGATACTCTTTTGTGAGTCAGAATATATTTCTTTTAAATGCCTTGATTTAAAAACCTGAATTGTTTAACACAACTCTTTTTCTTTTTTTAACTAGTGAAGGAGGATTTTTCAAAGCATATCTAACCTTTCCCTACGATTATCCACTACGACCACCAAAGATGAAATTTATCACTGAGATCTGGCATCCAAATGGTAAAGATGTGCCTCAGAATCATTACTTGCTAAATATTTTATCATTGCACGCTTTACAAACACACACACACATACAGGTAGTCCCCGACTTACGAGCAAGTTCCGTTCCTACGAGGTGCTCTTAACACGAAATCTCGTATGTCGGAACCCGAAACACGTGTCGCTCGTAAGGCCGGATTTTCGGTCGTAACTGTACAGTACTGTACATTTAGTTATTTATGACATGCATGACTTAAGTCCGAAACGTCGTAAGTCAAGGACTACCTGTATATATATATTTTTTCACTTTTTCAAGCCTTTGTGATTGTACTTTACATTAAAGTATAACGTTTTTGTATTTTTAACTGGTTCTTCAATTTTTCCTCACAGTTGCAAAGAATGGGGATGTTTGCATCTCGATCCTGCATGAGCCAGGAGAAGATAAATTTGGATATGAAAAGCCTGAGGAGCGTTGGCTTCCAATCCACACTGTAGAGACAATCATGATTAGCGTTATCTCCATGCTGGCTGACCCAAACAGTGATTCACCTGCTAATGTGGATGCTGCAGTAAGTTGTGCTCTTTCTGGTGTTACTCTTAAAGGACAACACCCACCATGACAGTAACAATTCACCATATAGGACAATTACTGTAATTTAATATGATGTCTATTTTCATTTTTGCATTTGGGCCAGGCGAGGGTTAAAAAACAAACAAAAAAAAAACAGTCCTGAATGAATCCGGAAACCCGGCCGAAGAGTGCCGAAGTGTCATGTGACTTTTGTTACATCTCCACCCAGAAGGCAGGAGGCAGGAGTGAGTTTCCATGGAGGTTTATGAGAGTGGGAGATAAAACTGCATATTTCCTGGTGCATTTGTGTGTACAGATGGACCAGCGCTCTGATTTTATTAATTATTTATTTTATAACACCGCTGCGGACCGTTGCTGCTCTCACTCCTCTGCCCAGAGGAGCGAGCCGCGCGTCTCTGGCTCCTCGTTCCGCTGGTCACCTTTGAAGTTCCGAATTTGTGCTGACTCAGGGCTCTGCTCCGTCCCAGCCTTGTTGCGGGGAGCACGGGGGAGCACGCGCGCAGAGCTCCGTTGCGCGGCTGCCTTTCTGTACTCCCGACCTGTCTGGTCACGGGGGGAGAGAATAAAAAGCCGATGCGGAAATGAATGAATTTGTCGCGATCAAGCGAATTAAACTAGTATGTCTACGTGGATGCTCGCTCAGAATATGATAGACATCAGTGAGCGACAGCAGGATTAATCAACAGGCAGCTTTAGGGAATATTTAAAAATGCTTCGCTTTTTTTTTTCCTCGCTCAGAGCAGCGGTCATGGAAGTTGATGAATGCTTATTATAACTCCGCCTGTAACTCCAAGGCGTCACTTTAGTGACGTGAATGCCCATATATGGAGAGGAGCAGATTTTTCCTGGAGCTTCTGCTAAAATCTGCTATAAATCATGAAATAACACATTTAGCGTTATTTCTCTACAATATAAATAAACGCTCATGTATTATTTTTAAATAAACTAATAAATATTAATGGCGATGCAATTTGAAAACATGGTGGGTGTTGTCCTTTAACTATAAATTGTCCTTTAGCTCTTTTAAGCTCTGCAGTATTGTTCGTATTGCCCGCCATTGAAAGTGAAATGGCGATAATGTTTTAGCTTGTGTGCATGTGTTTGTTGTTGTGGTGGGGGTAACAGTGAAGGTGGTGGCTACAGTTAATTGACCTTAGCAAACACATTATGACACTGTCACGTTATGATTTAGTCAGATTAGGGCTGAATGATTTTGGAAAATATTCTAATTGCAATTTTTTTAACCCGCAACATTGCGATTTAATCTGCGATAATTTTTCAGTGTCTTCTTCTCATGTATTTTTCAATAAACATATAAATAAATCAGTTTCAGTTGTAAAAAACTCCAGTTTTCAGCTCCACTGCAACTCTGTTTCTGCATTTTTTTGTGTAGCTTCATAGCCACTTGGCTAAAATGTTTGTGCGAGGGCATTCTGTACCTCTTATCCATTGTGTTTAGCAAAGCAGTAAACCCAGGATTGGTCACTATATTAATGGGCATCATGTCTTTCGCTAAGAACTCCTTTTTTGCTCATGTTGTGTCCATGTGCCGTTTCGAATTATGTTCATACGGAGTAATACCTTTGAATAGTTTGGTCAGTGATCCCTGTCGGCTGCTACTTTGCTTACTTTAAGTTGAAGCACTGGTCGTTGGCATTCTAGCCATGCAACTATCGTAAATGTCTTTGGTGGGTTTTTTTAAAGTCTTGATAAAGATTTGTGATGTTTCCTTGAGAAGTAGCAACAGCAGCAAGGCATGTTCTGCACATTACATGTCGTGGTGCAGCAGCGTCTTCTTTTTTATAGACAAAATAATTCAAACAATGGACGTGCTGTCCCTGTCCTGCTCTGGTTTGCTCCACTCACTCAAGTCACGTGACCAGTCAAATTGCAGCCTTCACGATTAGAAAATCAAATTTTATCATATTGCAATACAGTATTATTGCAAATGCAATTAATTGTTCAGCCCTAAGTCAGAAATACAAACACTGAGGTTAAATTGGGTGTGGTAGTAGTAAGTAGTAATCTGTAAAATATTCAATGCTAACACATTTCACAGGTCATCATATATAGTAGCTCTGGTGTTATCTTCATATATATTTGCCCCAAAAGCTAGCTCTGGAGCTAACTATCTATTATCTTTACCCTTTTCTTCCTTTCTGAATTATGGGGGTCACTAATGCCCATATCAAGTTATCACCATGCAAGAAGTGCTCTGGAGCTAACGTCATACGTGTCGGCTCTGGAGCTAACGTCATATGTGTCGGCTCTGGAGCTAACGTCATACGTGTCGGCTCTGGAGCTAACGTCATACGTGTCGGCTCTGGAGCTAACGTCATACGTGTCGGCTCTGGAGCTAACGTCATACGTGTCGGCTCTGGAGCTAACGTCATACGTGTCGGCTCTGGAGCTAACGTCATACGTGTCAGCTCTGGAGCTAACGTCATACGTGTCAGCTCTGGAGCTAACGTCATACGTGTCAGCTCTGGAGCTAACGTCATACGTGTCAGCTCTGGAGCTAACGTCATACGTGTCAGCTCTGGAGCTAACGTCATACGTGTCAGCTCTGGAGCTAACGTCATACGTGTCGGCTCTGGAGCTAACGTCAGACGTGTCGGCTCTGGAGCCAACGTCAGACGTGTCGGCTCTGGAGCCAACGTCATACGTGTCTGTCGGCTCTGGAGCCAACGTCATACGTGTCTGTCGGCTCTGGAGCCAACGTCATACGTGTCTGTCGGCTCTGGAGCTAACGTCATACGTGTCTGTCGGCTCTGGAGCTACAAACGTCATACGTGTCGGCTCTGGAGCCAACGTCAGACGTGTCGGCTCTGGAGCCAACGTCATACGTGTCGGCTCTGGAGCTAACGTCATACGTGTCGGCTCTGGAGCCAACGTCAGACGTGTCGGCTCTGGAGCCAACGTCAGACGTGTCGGCTCTGGAGCCAACGTCATACGTGTCGGCTCTGGAGCCAACGTCATACGTGTCGGCTCTGGAGCCAACGTCATACGTTTCGGCTCTGGAGCCAACGTCATACGTGTCGGCTCTGGAGCCGACGTGTCGGCTCTGGAGCTAACGTGTCGGCTCTGGAGCTAACGTGTCGGCTCTGGAGCTAACGTGTCGGCTCTGGAGCTAACGTGTCGGCTCTGGAGCTAATAAGATCTATTTTTCCAACTAGTCTGAGATCCTAATAAACTCTGGCAGTTGGTGGCTGGAGATGTGTATTCCTTCATTCAATGCTATAGTTTTCTTTAAAAGAGTGTGATTCTTGCTCCCGCAGAAAGAATGGAGAGATGACCCGAATGGTGAATTTAAGCGAAAGGTTGCTCGCTGTGTAAGAAAAAGTCAAGAAATGGCATTCGATTAGGACTTGGCTATAAACTTTGGGGGTGAGTAAACCAATTAAAGCTCACTGTTTTTGACTGGCCTCTGAATCGTCACATTTTCATTGTCCCTTTTTTAGTTATAGGAAATGCCTTCAGAGTGAAAACTTCAGCAAAAGGCTTTTGCACCCTTTGTTTTGCCAGTCAAAGGAAATGGTTGGCCTCAACAACGTTTCTGTGAATGGTCTGCCAGATGAGCCAATTTGAGAATCCTACCAGCGAAATTAACCTGTTTCCTACCTGGAATTGTATATTTAATTTTATTTATTTTGGAAAAGAAATGATGTAAAATATGTCACTACTGTAAATTGCTTTTTTTATCTGCTGCTGAACAGTTTCTACTTTATACCAGGTTTCTTATGCAATTCAGTGGTCAAGATTGTGTAAAACAAAACAAAAACCTGTTCTCATTAGGTTATTTGCCCTCCCTGCTGCATACTAACAGATTATTGTCAACCCAACCAGTCTGTCGGTGGATAATTCTTACTTTTAATGCTGTCCTTTTTTATCACTGTTGCCTTTTGTTGGCTTCACCTCTTCACAGCTAGCTTTGTTTAAAGAAACAGGTTGAAAACTTTTAGAGCAATTTTTCAGTTTTTTTTTTTCTTACGTCCCTGTGTGTCTGAGATGTTGGAAACCATAACACCCAAATGTGCAAAATGCATTCAAACAGTTCTGCAGCAAATAGTTGTTGGCTGTGAATTGTTGTAGATCCTGTGCAGCAATTCAGGAGTTATTGTTTGATGATAAATACACTGACTTGTACAGGCAGCAGAGAGTTTGTGCCAATTTCTCAGGATCGAGCTTTGTAACAGTCATGGTTAGCAATCGTTGAGGTAAAATCTCAATCTCCCTTCTTTCCCCCTAACTTGTGGGCTGACAGGGAATCTAGGGATTTTCATTGTTCTAATAAAACGTAGCCCAGTTTTTAATGACTCCTCCGGTGGACTGGTGAGCAGACTCTTGGATGAACCTCAGTTTCAACAGGATGGATGAGGTTTGGTTCTTGGTCTGTTTGGAAACACTTTTCGGGGCTCCATAGTTCAGTTAGACTAGTCGTTCTTTCTTTCTTGTGGCACATTTGATTCATGTGTGTGTAAAACTAGATTCTTGAGGGCAGACTGTTAAATGCTGCTTTTGTTTCACCCCTCTTCATCTGAAGTTCTGATCATTTGGATAGCATTCATCACCTTTAGTTATTAACTCAAATGGAATATTTAATGGGGACGTCATCTCACCTCCCAATGAAGCATAAATAGGTCAGGTGCGCAGAAAGACTTCAACCTCATCTAAATTTATATTTTAAAAAGTGTGCGTCATGGGTGGACTTGACAAGAACGAGGTTGTTTATCGAGTGGTGCTGATTAGACGCTGTGATTTCACATGCGTTACTTTTTGTGGCGCTCGCTAAAAGCAGCTGGCCGTCTCTCGGTGCACGCAGTCAGTCTGGAAGGAGTACGGTCCACCTCGAGTAGTTCACCCCCGTTAGTCCCCTCTGGGTGGATGTGATGTGTACAGTTGTGTAGGCTTCATCATCACATACCTGCTCCTTACCGTTTTCCACGACAAAGATCCAACCCGCCGTGACCTCTGACCGGGATTCACTGTATTTGCACAGATGCAGTGCGTTTGAAATGTCATGAAGCAATACGCTCTGAAAGCAGTGTGTCCAGGTAATCCACCACAACACCAGTATTTCTCTTGTAGGTTGTTGGGTCTCTTGTTTTATTATTTCTGTTCTGTTTGTGTCAATGCAATGTATATTGGACATTATGCTTAATAAAGTGTGTAAAAAGATTGACTAGTACTTTCTAAAAGCTGACTTTGTACGTTCTTTACTTTAATTCCACATACTCTGTACTGTTTAAACTATTCAAACTATTCAAATGTTTCTCATCAGGAGACTACAGCTAATTTCTAACTTTTATCTATATTTACATGTTTTGTTGAAACATTAGTGCTTCAAAAACTTTGCTCTTCAAAAGTAAACTACTTACGGTAATCACAATCACACTTAAAAACTCATTTTATTCTTTAAATATATCACAAGATATTGGTCTGTCGTCAAATAATGAATCTTGGTGCCTTGAAGCATTTTCTTTAAATCAAAGTGAAGTTGGTATGTTTTTGTACAGTTTGCAAATACAGTATTTGAGACTATAAAGTACACTCTTATTCACATGTCAAATCCATTTTTCAGAACGTAAGTACATTTTTTTCTTTCACAAGTGTGTACCAAAACCCTGAGAGCTGAAGCTGCTTCCACTGAAATTAAAACCAGTTTCCTCCCACAGACCAAAAACAGCTGGTAAAAGAAGATGGATTGATTGCTGTTGCTCATTTTTTTTATCCAGAGCTACAAAACCAGCTTGAACATTAAAATAAAATAACAGCTCACTAATTGTTAAATACAACATGTCAAACAGTTTCCTTTTTAAATTAAAGTAAGTTTAACATTGAGTCAGGTCGTCTGGCTGGATTGTTTGTTGAAACGTTTCATCTTTCCAAAAGACTTCTTCACCCTTTTGGATAAAGAAGAATCCGTCCAGAGGACCTGACTGTTCTTTATCTACCTGGATTAGTGAGCATGCATTGGGACAAGTTGACATTTATTGGGACTTTGTATGCAGCATACTAGAAATAGGATCAAACCTACAGTTTCCAATTTCTGGGTTTCTTTATTGTTATTCTCATCACATGGCGGAACAAAATTTTGTACACTGTCCCAATTACATCCAACAAAAGTAAAAATTGTAAAGAAAAACTAATAAGATATGAACTAAGAAATATGCTAAACTAAGAATACTGTACATGCTAAACTAAGAATACACTAAGAGGGTGCGGTGTGGTTGCAGGTTGCTTAAAGGAAGAGCCCAGCAGGTTATCAAACTAACAAACTTGTAATATTAGTGGTGCTGTTGCAGAAAATTCTTAGACAAGAAAACTGCTCAAACCAGACTATTTGGTGGTTCTGAATATAAACGTAGTTCCTTTTCATTTTATTTTTGGTCATATTTCAGGGCAGAGATGTTGCAGAGGCAGGGCAGCCGACCTGGGACCAGAAAGTCGCGGGTCGACTCCCAGCCATTCCCAAATGTGATGTCTCTGTCTGAGCAACACACCCAATCCCCTATTGCTCGCTGGGCCCTTACATAGCTGCCCACTGCTCTAAAAATCAAGTTTAACTATCTTTATTGCCATTCGCATCACATGGTACATGAGATGGAACAAAATTGTGTACACAAGGTCACAGTTGCACTCAAAAATAGCACAAATATAAAGTATGAAAGAAACCATATAGATCAAAAATACGCCAAACACTAATGTAAAATAATAAAGTTTATTAAACAGCTGCCTGAACATGAGACTGTAGTGAGCAAATGGGTATGAATGAATACAGCAACATGAGAGCAGCACAGATAAAGTGGCATATCACCAATTAAAGTGTCATTACAGTGATTATCCTGGTTAGAGACTCATTCATGAGTCTAACAGCCTCAGGGTAGAAGCTGTTCCTCAGTCTGGTTCTACACTTAATAATCCTTCTTCCTGAGGGGAGTGGGGCAAAAAGTGTGTGTGCTGGGTGAGTGGGGTCCTTCATGATGCAGGTGGCTCTTTTCCTGCATCTGGAGGTGTAGATGTCTGTGATGGTGGGGAGACTGACTCCAACATCTTCTGTGCAGCCTTCACCACTCTCTGCAGAGCTTTTCTTTCTGCAGCTGTGCAGCCTCCATGCCACATGTTGATGCTGGAGCACAGGATGCTCTCCACTGCACACCTGTAGAAGGAGGTGAGGACTGAGCTTCTCAGACCAGCTCGTCTCAGCCGTCTGAGGAAGTAGAGTCTCTGATGACCTTTCTTGATCAGGCTGGTGGTGTTGTTGCTCCAGCTGAGGTTGTCATTCAGGTGTACACCCAAGTACTTGTAGCTGGAGACCACTTCCACCG
>JBBPBX010015696.1:29987-49100 GCA_038048925.1 Garcialebias charrua
TTCGGACGGCTGCTGCTGTATTTTTAAGTGCTTTATAAATAAACTGGTATGGTATGGTATGGTATCACATTACTTTGTGCCTCAGCGTGCAGCTCTGCTGGCTGGACAACACCTCCTTGCAGTTTTAGGTGTTTCAGCGCAGACTGCAGATGAAGTGGCAGGGTCTTGTGGTGCTAAACCCTTCTGGATCCTCAGTGACGCCTGCAGGATGCATGGGCTTCATGAGCACGGAGGAAAGAACTGAGACCCGAACAAAGAGGACTAAAATAACCCAAACTGGATCTGATGTCATCTGAACCATAGACAACAGATTCAACAGTTTTTACAACACTGAGAGATTATTTACTACTGCTGGGTCAAAATGTGTTGAATTACTGCACTAAAATACATGCTGTCATGGAAGAACACCATATTTCTCTATCTGCTGCCTTTAAAAGAAAAATGTAGGCTATGTCCCTATATTTTAGCTTTATTATATTTAAATAAATAAATGTTTATTATTGCCTAAGTAGAGGGCGTGCTTTACTTGTGCCAATCAGATATAATCTTTCTAAACACAGCTCATAATCTATACATTTACCTGTATTTTAATCAGATTTTTGAATAATCCCTTTAATAAAGATTAAACTATTCTCTGACAATATGTTCATGAACAAAAATAAATACCTTTAAGGTTCCTTTTGATCTATTTGAATAAAACTTGTGGGTTTAGCTGTTTTTTCTTTTTAAATCCCAGTAAAACTTTTTATTTAGCTGAGCTTTAGCTGAAGCTTTTAGAAAGGTCTTTTTTATATAAAGCATAAAACTTGTTAATGTTTTGACTCCCTGACAGAAACCTGGGCACATTGTCACCAATGTGTTTTTAGGTTCTAGACATTTTGTCTCTGATTCAAAACACAAGAGTTACTGCTTACAGCATTTAAATTTATTTGTTGAACTTTCTTCTTTACTCGCTTTAAAATTCACTTTTTATCGTCTTCCCTTTTATAAATACACTTTTCATGGTTACTTCCATTTAAGTGAAGAAAAAAGAAAAAAAGATGAAAAATAAACATTTTTTACTATTCATGTTGTATTTATCTAAAATAAACACCCGCATCTGAAGCCGCTCAAATAAATCTGGGATGACTGGACACACAACTGTTGTCCAGGTTCTTCATCAGGCTGAGCGATATGTGGCAAAGAGAAAGACGCTGTTGAAGAAAACTGAACGTTCAATCATGAGTTTCCTAAACAACACGTGGAAGACTTGGTGGTCAGTGCTTTCTTCTAAAGATGGAGAGTAAAATGACTTCTGCAAACTCAAATAAATCCTGGAGACGATCTGATTCTGTCTCTGCAATATCACATGTGGAGTTCCTCAAGGCTCTGTACTTAAACCAAAGTTATTTATTTTATATGTGAATGACTTGGTGTCAGGACTCCTTAAATGTGTCCTTTTTGCTGATACCACATTTTTTTGTTTGGGTAAAAATATAGAACAGATGTTGGAGTTGATGAAGACAGAATTTGTCAAAATCCAAACTTGGTTTAAACTCAATAAATTATCATTAAATCTAGAAAAAAACAAATTGCATGATATTCAGTAATAAAAAGGAAACTGTTGATTTTCCATTTAAAATTGAGGGTGTTGAGATTTGTAGAGTGAGTGAAGTGAAGTTTTTGGGTGTTATCATTGATGACAAACTGACATGGAAACAACACGTAAATTCTGTAAGAATAAAAATATCTAAATCTATTGCAGTACTGTACAAAGTCAGGGACCTACTAAATGATAAAGCTCTGTATTTGTAGTCTAACACAATCATTGTTCCACACTTAATCTATTCTATTGTATTGATGTTTTGGGGAAAGCGTGTAAAACAATTACAAAGCCCTATTTTTATTTTACAGAAAAGAGCTGTAAGAATAATCACTAGAAAGCATTACTGTCATCCATCAAACACATTATTTTATCAACTGAAGTTATTGAAGTTCCATGATTTGGTAGATTATAATATTTTATCAGTTATGTATAGGGCTCAGAATAACACATTACCTTTAAATATCCAAATGCATTTTGTCAAAAGACAAAGTTGTTATAACCTTAAGGGAACAGAGATATTTGTAAAACCAAAATACAGAACCAGTTCAATCCAGGGAATTGGATTATGGAATGGTTTGGAGAATGATGTTAAAAATGCCAAGTCAATGTTTACATTTAAGAAAATGATCAAAACTGAAGTGTTAAAAAAAATGAAGTAGCTTAATGTGTATTGTATTAGAATTAGAAAGTTAGAATGAGTTATTCATTTTGTTCTGTAAGAGTACAGGTAAACGATCAGATTTACTGAACCGCACAGTACACCAGATGTAAGAATGAGCAGGTGTTATCCTGACAACCTTATCATCAATTATTCACTGGTTCTCTTCTTTTTCAGGATAAAACAAATAAATTGTACGACCAGATAAGAATAAGATGAAATGACAATGAAAACGTTAATTATAGTTGACCCACCATGAGATGGAGTCATTTAATAACAAATCATTAAAATTACATCAACAACATGGATTGGTTCTGATCAATTTTCCTATAATTTAAATGTCAGCAGATTTAAATTGTGGACAACAGAAACAATCAAAAAGGCTGTGGTGGACCACTAGGGGGCTCTACTCACACCCAGTGGACCGAAGGCATTACAGGATGTTTTATTGTGAAAGGTCCTGAGGACCGGATGTGGTATTGGATATATAAGGCGGTGTTGGGTGCTTCCCGCCAGTTTAGTAGGAGTTGATTAAAAGTGAAGATCTACATCCCGTCTCCTGTGTCGTCTCTTCACCGCCTCCTACACTGGTGACCCTCGTGAATTGAATATGTCGACACCTGACGCTTCAGCCAGCTCTCTTCAGCTGTCCGCGGTTGTGGAACCTCCACCGGCGGCCCCACTCGCTTTTGCGGTGGCCGTTAAAATCCCGGACTTCTGGCTGCACGCACCTCAGTCGTGGTTCGCCCACATCGAATCACAGTTTGCTCTTCGCGGGATATCTGCAGACGACACCAAATACCACCATGTGGTCGCTTCACTGGACCCATTGTCCACCCAGCGGGTAATGAGCCTGCTCGAGGACCCTCCTGCACAAGGAAAATACGACGCCCTCAAACAGCTCCTTCTGCAACGTTACACACTCTCAGACGCGGAGCGCGCTGAGAAACTTTTTTCCCTCTCCGATTTGGGCGATGGCACAGCTCTTGAGCTCATGGAAGGCATGTTGTCTTTGAGGGGATCAGCAGACTGTGAGTTTCTCTTCCTCCACCTCTTCCTCCGCCGGCTCCAGTGCGCACCGCCCTGGCCAACTCCTCGTTTCTGCAGCAGAAGGATTACCGCTCGCTGGCCCGCGAAGCCGACCGCATCCTGCTGGCTGCGAGGACTTTCGCGGTCCAGGCGGCGGTCCCCGGATCTCCAGCAGCACCTCAGCTTCAAGCAACGCCCTCAGCGCCGGACGAGCCATCGGTCGTAGCAGGCCTTTTGTTTTTACCACCAGCGTTTTGGCGCCAAAGCACGACGATGCGTCCCACCGTGCAGCTTCAAGCCGCAGGGAAACGAGAACGCCAGCGGCCGCTAGCAGTCGCGGCCGTTGGCGACAAGGAAAGGCTGCTTTTCATTGAAGACTCGAGGTCGGGGAGGCGGTTCCTGGTGGACTCTGGCTCGCAGAAGAGCCTCGTTCCCCCGACTGGCTCCGACAGGTTGGCAGAAGGCTGCGGGCCGCAGCTAACCGCGGCTAACGGCTATCCCATCAAGACGTTTGGCGAAAGGTTGGTGACTGTGTGTTTCCATGAACGGGACTTCCAGTGGAACTTTGTGGTAGCTGCTAGCTCAGTCCCTATTTTAGGGGCTGATTTTCTTTGTGCTCACGGGCTCCTTGTTGATGTAGCTAACAGGCGTTTGATCGACGCTGTGTCTTTTTCGTCACTGCCTTGTGAGACGCGAGGAGCTGGGCCTTTAATGCATGCTAACTTTTTAGCTTCGGGTAATGTGTTTCAGCGTTTATTGTCTGAATTCCCCTCGCTGACTGTTCCTGATTTTGCAAACACAAACACAAAACATGGGGTCGAACATTATATTCCCACAACGGGCCCCCCGGTGTTCGCACGTGCACGCCGCCTCGATGCTACTAAGCTAGCAATAGCACAGGAAGAGTTTGCTAACATGGAGCGTTTAGGCATCGTGCAGCGCTCAAACAGTCCGTGGGCCTCCCCCCTGCACATGGTGCCCAAAGCAGACGGCAAATGGCGTCCATGTGGGGATTTCCGCCGCCTTAATAACATCACAGAGAACGATCGTTATCCCATCCCCCACATCCAGGATTTTTCAGTGCACCTGGCTGGGACCTCCATTTTTTCTAAAGTAGATTTAGTACGGGGGTACCACCAGGTTCCTGTGCATGTGGAGGATGTCCCTAAGACCGCTGTTATCACGCCTTTCGGCCTGTTTGAGTTTTTGCGCATGCCTTTTGGTCTTAAAGGTGCAGCACAAACATTTCAGCGGTTGATGGATTCAGTCCTAAGGGGTCTGTCCTTCGTATTTGTGTACCTGGATGACGTCCTGGTGGCTAGCAGCTCGGCTGAGCAGCACATGTCCCACCTCCGTGAGGTTTTTCAGCGCCTGGCAGCACATGGCCTGATTGTAAATACAGCGAAATGCCAGTTTGGACTGCCAGTCATTGACTTTTTGGGCCACCGCATTTCTGCAAGTGGTGCTGTCCCATTACCAAACAAGGTGCAGGCGGTGTCCGATTTCCCACAGCCCCAGTCTGTTAAAGCGCTACAAGAATTTTTGGGAATGGTTAACTTCTATAACCGTTTCCTCCCCAGGGCAGCACAGCTGCTGCGTCCGCTCTATGGAGCGCTGAAAAAGAAAAAGCCCAACGACAGTGTTGACTGGACACCAGAACGCCTACAGGCATTTGGTGATGCTAAAGCTGCACTGGCCACTGCTGCCCTTTTGGCCCATCCATCCCCAGCGGCGCAAATAGCTTTAACAACCGACGCATCTGATGTTGCGGTGGGGGCTGTGTTAGAACAGCAGGTTTCCGGGGTTTGGCAGCCGCTTGCATTTTTCAGCCGTACGCTACGGGACAACGAGCTTAAATACAGTGTTTTTGACAGAGAGTTGCTGGCGCTTTACCTGGCCACACGCCATTTCAGGTTTTTCCTGGAGGGCCGCCGGTTCACTGCATATGTTGACCACAAACCCTTGGTGTTTGCGATGTCAAAAATTTCTGACCCCTGGTCTGCTCGCCAGCAACGCCACCTCGCAGCGGTGTCTGAATTTACTACAGACATTCAGCATGTGGCTGGAAAATCCAACGTGGTAGCTGACTGTCTCTCTCGGGTGCTGATCTCTCCCGTATACGTTGGCATCGATTTTTCTGCTATGGCTGCGGACCAACGTGGCGACGCAGAAATACTCGAGCTCCAGTCCGGGCCCACAGGCCTCGAGTTGGAGGAACGGCAGGTGAATGACGGAGGTCCTCTCCTGCTCTGTGATGTTTCTACTGGCAGGCCCCGCCCCCTGGTTCCAGTTTCATGGCGACGCCGCGTTTTTGACTCCTTACATTCCCTTTCTCACCCAGGTGTTAGAGCCTCGGTGAAACTGGTCAGTGCAAAGTTTGTTTGGCCCGGTCTGCGTAAAGCGGTTAAGGAGTGGGCAGCAGCGTGTGTCCCATGCCAGCGTGCTAAGGTTAACAGACACACCAAAGCACCTTTGGAACCCTTCTCCATCCCAGGTCGGCGGTTTGATCATGTGCACGTAGACCTGGTGGGCCCTCTGCCTCCATCACAAGGTTTTACTCATCTGCTGACTATAATAGACCGGACCACCAGGTGGCCTGAGGTGGTTCCTCTGACATCCACGACATCTGCAGTGGTGGCCCGGGCATTTTTGTCTACCTGGGTGGCGCGTTTTGGCCCCCCTTCAGACATTACATCGGACAGGGGCCCGCAGTTTGTTTCTGAACTTTGGTCTACCATGGCCAAGGGTCTGGGGACTAACGTTCACAGGACCACCGCTTACAACCCCCAAGCTAATGGTTTGTGTGAACGGTTTCACAGGTCATTGAAAGCTGCACTTCGCGCTGCATTGACCGGTGACAACTGGATTGACCGTCTTCCCTGGGTTTTGTTGGGGTTACGTACCGCAACCAAAGAGGACCTGAGCTCTTCCCCGGCTGAACTGGTTTTCGGTCAACCTGTGCGCGTCCCCGGTGAGTTTTTACCTGAGGTACCCTCACCACAGTTCGCCCCACCGTTGCTACATTTTTCACCTCAGGAGGCCCCTTTTCGTGTCCCCGGCCCGGTACACCATTGTTTACCGCAGTCGTTTGTCCCTAAGAGTCTGGAGTCCTCTAAATTTGTTTTTGTCAAACACAATGCACACAGGACACCACTACAGCCTTTGTATGATGGACCGTTTCGGGTTCTTCAACCAGGTCCGAAACACTTCCTTTTAGATTTAGGGGGTCGTACTGAGACTGTCTGTATCGATAGGCTTAAACCAGCTCATGTTGTGTCAGATGATCAGGTTGTTACGGCCCAGGCTCCTCGCAGGGGCAGACCTCCATCCACATTGCTAACGGACTGCGGTCCTTCTTCCAGAGACTCTCAACGTCCATTGGAGCCCGAATCTTCTGCAGACCCTCCTCGTAGCCCTCCGCTTCATCAGACTGGTTCTGCAGGGCCCAGGTTCAGCCGTTCTGGTCGTTTGATCAAACCTAAAATGCGGGACTAGTGATGGACCTTACTGGGTGTTCTGGGGGGGCGTGTGTGGTGGACCACTAGGGGGCTCTACTCACACCCAGTGGACCGAAGGCATTACAGGATGTTTTATTGTGAAAGGTCCTGAGGACCGGATGTGGTATTGGATATATAAGGCGGTGTTGGGTGCTTCCCGCCAGTTTAGTAGGAGTTGATTAAAAGTGAAGATCTACATCCCGTCTCCTGTGTCGTCTCTTCACCGCCTCCTACAAGGCGTTCAATACAAGATCAATTGGACTTTGTTTGTTGCAAAAGACGTTTTGACCCCTATCCAGGGGGCTTTTTCAATTCACTGAAACCAAAATGTGAGCGTGTGGAGTTATAACAGTCTAAAGAAATCACGCACCATCATATGTAAATTGCAAGCTGAGGTAACACATACATGTAAATTGACAGATCACACCTTAACAGTAGGGGGTTCCCTTGAAGTCTCTGGCAGAAAACACACAACTGTATGTAGATTGACAAAAAACACCTCACAAACCAACAACAGAGGTTTCTCAAACAACTTTGTTAGTCTAATTCACAGACAAGACACCTCTGCTCCCATCCGGTGTAAAACGTTTGGGAATCAGCCCCAAAACTGAGTTATAAGTCTTGGAAAGTTGAAATCTCAGACCTCCTCCTCTGTTAAGAGAAGGTTTTTCTCTCTTAACATAAACAGCTTCCTTCACACCCCTCTCAAACCATCTGTGCTCTCGGTCCAAAATTTGCACATTTTGGTCATCAAAAGAGTGACCCTTGTCCGTGAGGTGGAGGTGAACAGCTGAGTTTTGTCCAGAGGAGGTTGCTCTCCTGTGTTGGGACATTCTTTTGTGGATGGGTTGCTTAGTTTCTCCAATGTAGCGGCCTTTTTGCCTTTATCATGATTTTATCATGTCCTGGACGATTTTATCATGTCCTGGACAACTGAGAATCTTCACCAGCATACAACAGAAACAAGTAATAAGATCATATATTATCTGTAGGTTCTTAGCTTAAGTTACTGGAGAGATAAGTTTAAGAGAAAGGAGGAAAAAGAGGGGATTTAAAGGAAGTTATTTTGAGTGAATTCAACCAGAATGACAACTCCTCCATACGACTTCAGCTGAACTCCAGGTACGTTTGTAAACAGCACTCATTACCTTTAAGACGAATCAGTCTGGTAAAGAGAGGCACCAGCCTTTCAGACGTAAAGAGTCCTTGCAGGTCCAGTACGTCTGAACCGGTTCTTGTTTACTTTCCAACGTCTCCTGTTGTTCGTGTGGTGAGATAGTGTTCCACTTCTCCCCTCCTTCTACTCTGTGGATCAGGTGCAGTCAGACGCGCACTGTTGATTGATGGGTGTGGCAGATGCCTTTATAGTTGGGCAGGCCGCTGCGGGGTGCGTGTATCTTTTGCCCCTTTTCCACTTACCGGCCCAGAGCGGCTCAGTCTGGTCCGGTCTGGTTCAGTTCGGATCGGCTCACATGTAGGTTTTATCTCCATTCACTACTGCAGCCCTTCTGTGGGCGGGGTGTAGAATCTCACTCGTCCTACCACGTGGTGGCGGTAGTAATAGTTCGGCTTAAGACACATGTTAGCTATAATTTTAAATACAAATAATTGTTTTTACCATGTTAATCTTGTAAAGTCCTTCGGTGTTTGCTCCCTCGCGGCAGCCACTTCCTCAAACTCAGTCCAGCCTCCTCCCCACGGTTCGGGGCCAGCCGGCCTGGACCCTGCTCTGAGATGAGTCCGGAATCTTGGCACGGCGCCGCGCACCTGTGAGGTGGAAATGCTGTCCAACGCGCGTTTGGCACGCAAATATGACGTCACATCCGACCCGGGCCACCAAGTGGAAAAGGGGCATTTGTTTCCTTCACTACAGTCAACTGCTTTATTTTGCTTGTGTTCTGGATCTGCTCATCTGAGATCGTAAGTGCCAGTTTTTCAATCAGTGACTGGGATCGTGTTGGGTTTTTGGAGTGTTACACCTGTCGTGCGTTTCTGCAGCGTTGTTCTGCTGGCGTTGCCGGTGTGATGCCGAAAAGAGCATGCCTGCCGTAGATTGCACCTCCTGTCGCGCATCGGTCAAGCGTCAAAGCAGATGAGAAAAAAACGGATATAAAAACTTAATATAATCGTGTTGTTTAACTATTAATGACCTAAAAAGGTGTTGTTTGAGTATTAATGACCTAAAAAGGTGGAGTTTTATGGAAGATTAATTTTAGAAAACCCGATTTTGTTTCGTAGTTTGCATTTAGGGGTGAAAAAAACCATCCAGTAGCATAGAGGACATGCATCATCATGTGGAAAAATTGATAACACCTTTAACTGTCTAATTATGTGATATGCATAATTCGGAAAGGCAGATTCTAAGGCTGCCAATATTTGCACCCCCATCTATTTCCCCAAATATTCTCCAAATTATATGAAACTCATACCAACAGATCAGAGGACATCTCTGATTATGTATAAAATGTTATATATTTTATAACTCTCTAAATCTCTGAGTTAGCAGGGGGTGCATATTTCGGAAAGGTAAATTCTAACGCGTTCGAGTGACAGGGGGCGCAATCGCCGGCAGGCATGCTCTTTTCGGCATCACACCGGCTGTGGCTGGGGGTTGTTGTGGCGTGCGGCTTCCTTTTAATCCTCGCCTGCTGACCTGCTTCCTCCCTGGTTTGGCTGTGTTTCCACCTCTGGGTAAGCTACCTGCAATTTAGACTTGCAACTGTAATCCTTTATGTCAACCGTAGTAGAAAATGTCATCAAGAAACTTGACCATTGCAGATGTTTCTAACCACTACTTATCCAATATACATGTCATTGTTGGGTTTTTTTGTCTGCTTGTTTTGTATATAATGTATATAGAAATCTGTCATATCCTGTTGGTTTTGAACTGTCAACATCTGTTTACTGTGATTGTAGTTTTCTTTATTTTCTTTTTGATAAGTGCAAATGCCTATTGCCAATGTGACGTGTGCTGCTGACCACTTGACCAGGTCACCCTTGTAAAAGAGATCTCGATCTCAACGGGCTCTACCTGGTTAAATAAAGGTGATTGATTGATTGATTGATTGAATATCACTAATGTTTTTTGGAAAGACTTGCAAAATTGGATTATAACTAAGAGTTCTATCCCACCATTAGATTTTACTACAATTAAATTTGGTTTGCTAACAGGAAATGAAGCTTTAAAGTTTGGTAACAACAACCTAATCCTTATGGCAAAATTCTTTATCCATAAAAGTCATTGCTTGAAAATTTCTCCCTTGTTCCGCAATTTTTAAAATGAAATGAATAAATATATTTAAAATGTACTTAAAGGACAACACCCACCGTGACAGTAACAATTCACCATATTAGACAATTACTGTAGTAGAATATGATGTCTATTTTCATTTTTGCATTTGGGCCAGGCGAGTGTAAAAAACAAACAAAAAAACAACGGACTCGCGGAAAACTCCGGAAACCCGTCCGAAGATTGCCGAAGTCCGGAGTGACGTAAATACAGGCTCCTCTCAGAAGGCAGGAGTGAGTTTGCGATGGAGGCTTATGAGAGTGAGAGCCGCGGATCCGCGCTCAGAATATGATAGACATCAGTGAGTGACCGCAGGATTAATCAACAGGCAGATTTATTAACAAGGGAATATTAAAAAAAATTCACTTTTTTTTCCCTCTCTCTGAGCGGAGGAGGTGTGTGTACGACGCACACACACCTCAAGCGTGCGCTGCAGGGAGACATCAGCTGTCCTCTGTATTTATTGTGGGACAGACGCGCTGGAGGGAGACATCATATTACTGAGGAAATATTAAAAATGACATGACAACTTGTCTATAAATACGTTGCGGCCCATTTCAGCTCAGCTCCACGCCTCTTTTGGAGCTGCGCTCTGTTTTTATTTATTTTTTAAAACTTTTTAATAAGAAATAACACCGCTGCGGTTAAAGCTGTTGCTGCTCTCACTCGCTCCTCTGCCCATGAGCCTCAGAGGAGCCAGCCGCGCGTCTTCTCCCCGGCTCCGCGTTCCGCTGGTCACCTTTGAAGTTCCTTCGTGGTGCCGACTCAGGGCTCAAGCCCGAGATACACTGAAGCAGACTCGCGCGTATACGCGCGTATACGGAGCCGCTGCTACACTCGGCTTTCGTTCTCGCGTAGATTCTCGTGTTTTCGCTCCAAATTCTAACGTCATTTCCTCCGTACCGTCACTTCCGATCGTCACTTCCGCTAGTTTTTCGCTCCAAACGCTCGCGTTCTCCTTGTTGTAATATGAGCAGCTGAGCACGGAGTGCTTTTCCTGCAGCCCACAGCCCACCACAGCCCACCAGGGAATATATAAAACATCGCGCACCCAGGTAGGACCTGAATTCATTCATTTCATTCATCGAGTGAACGGAGGAAGAAGCGGTTACTTGACTTTAGGCAAAAAAACAAAAGAAAAGGCCCGATCAGCGATAAAAAAGAGGAATTTATTTCATTTGTGTAACATACAAAACAGTCCGGCGCCGGGGAAGTTTAGGTCAGACACCGCGCATCGCGTATGCGAATCGCGTATGCGTAGTAAAAAAATACTTTTGCGCGTACTTGCCCTGAGGGGCTACGCGGGGCTACGCTGCGTACGGGGCGTACGTACGCTGCGTATTGGCGTATCGTGAGGACGCGCGAGTGTATCTCGCCCTTCAGGCTCCGTATCCCAGCCTTGCGGGGTCAGCGGAGCTCTGAGCACGCGCGCTCAGAGCTCCGTTGCGGCTGCCTTTTAATTCTGTACTCCCGACCTGTCACTGAATTGATTGACAAGTCACGGGGAGAGAATAAAAAGCAGATGCCGGCAGCTTCATGAGGAAATTAATGAATTTGTCGCGAGCGAGCGAATTAAATAGTGTCCTGCGTGGATGAGCGATCTCTAAATATTTCCTGGTGCAGTTCTGGGATCAGGACCAGCGCTCTATGTTTTTATTTATTTTTTAGAACTTTTTAATAGGATATAACAGAGCCCTAGAGAGAGAGAGTTCCGACACTCTTTGAACTCACCGACAGGCGGTCACGTGGTTCATGTAGCTCTCAATTGTTCCAAACAGCTCGTCGCTGTCAGTCAATTTGGGCAGCTACTGAAGCAACGTGACACAAAAAAATGACTTTTCTTACTTTGTCCAACGTTTTTCAGTAATTATTGAGCCGTAACAAACTGACAGTGCTGGGCAGCGCTAATCCAAAAATTAGTTCCGCTATTTCTAAAGCACTAATTTATTTATTTAGGTCCGCAATTTCAAAAGCACTAATGTCTTATGAAAATTAGGGGAAGCTAAATTCTAAACCGCTAATTAAATTCAACAATTGCTAGCCAACAAGTTATGCAATATTTGCACTAGACTGCCAACTAGCGGTGCATGAACTGTTATACACCTTTATCCTACCTCTTACGTCACAGCAGCAGCTTCCCATTAACTCCTCCTGACCCACCTGGATATTTACAGTCCTGGACAGAAGAAACATCACAGTTGGCAAAAAGAGCAACAAACATTTAAAAAAAAACTTTACATGTATTAACAGCTGCACGTACAAATTATATTCTTCATTACACATGCACATACTTTGTATTTATTTTTTTAGATTATCCTATATCTGTTAAGCACCTTGGTCAATGCAAGGCATTGCAGGAAGGTGCTATACAAATAAAGTTTATTACATTATTATTATTATAACTTCAATTCAAAGACCACATCAACAGTACAGGTAAAATTAAAGTTAGAGATCAAGTTTTAAAGTGCACTTCCAAGTTGTATCCAAGTTTAATTCATATAAGAGTCAATTAAGCTTAATTTACTTCAATATTGTTTCAAAAAACAAATAGTAATTTCTTTTTTGTTGCGCAACCGAAAAATAAATTAAACCAATTCCAAAATTCTATAGGCAGTCAACAGATTTAATGAAAAGTAACTAAAATGATCCTAAAAGGATGAAATTACAAAAATCAAAGGATTTATTTAATACTTTACGTACATATATTCTATTCGGCCACGAAATTAACAAAATGAGAATGATCTTTTAATCCCTAAGACCACTTTTAAATCTCAAATACACGGGCGTCTCGCCACCGCATTTCTACATAAAAGGAACCCAAATAAATAAAACAAACGACTCACCGTCGAGTGGTGGACACAAAACACACAATACAATCCTCCGGCCGCGTTAATTTGGCTTGAAACAGCGGGGTTCTCTGCGGATTTATGAACACACCGAGCGCAACCAGCTAGCCATAAACGTTAGCACCCGAGTTCACCTCTGACCCGGAAGATGTCAAGATGGAATAGTCCATTTTTAGTAGGGGGATACAGAAATCGACCGGTTTTTGTATTGCGTTTTTAATGATCGTTTTCATCGTAACTATAATTATTTTTATGTTAAATGTACATTAACAAGCATGAGCAATGTTAGTGATGTAGGTGACTGGCCGGGGCGGGGCCGGGGCCCCTGCTGATTTGGGGCCCCAAGCAACGGCATCATTTGCCTACATGGTAGATCCGCGTCTGTTCTCCCCTCTGCCCCCCTCCAACCCTCCCTCCTCTCTGCTCTGAGGGAGCAAGGGGGAAAACAAGCAGCTACGGAGCCAGCATAAGAGCTTGTAAATAAGTTTATTCGTTTTTACTGATAGATAATTAGTTATTAGCGGTACTGCATTTTAAATAAAAATAGCACAAATCCGCTTATGAATTATAAAAGTTAGTCACTCCGTTGTTACGCTGACAAAAACGTTAGGTCCGCTGTAAGCGGATTAGCGCATTAGCGGTCCCTTGCGTTCATATGCCCACCTTTGCAAACTGACATTCATTCTACCATTCTCCTCTTTATTTCTTATCCTGCAGCTCCACCTAGTGGCGTGAGCACTACACTATGCATTTTTTCTTAAGCATTTTTAGACGTTTTAAACGCTTCACAAGGGCAAAAGATAATTGTATTTTCATCAACTTACCAGAGAAAACACGTCTGAAACATCAAGAATGAACTACGTTTGATGCTAGCAGCGCTGCTGTTTGGAACTGTTTGGTGGAACGAATCGCCCCATATATATCTTATGAATCGCCCCCTCCATGACCCAAGTGACTTCCGCATTCCATTCTTACAATGGGAGTCTATGGAAGTGTCGGAACTCTCTCTTTATATGGCTCTGGGATATAACACCGCTGCAACAATGAAGCTACTGTGGTGTGTGAGGTATGTGGCCTCATCTCTCTCTCACCCAGTAGGAGGAGCCAGCGAGGTGCTCCCCAGGTTTTGCCAGGTGAAGAAGAAGAAGTGTTCGTGTGTAAATTCATTCATTCTGTTTCTGGTTTTGACGCTCGAAGGATTAAAGGCAACTAGTTGCAGATCAGTTTGTTTCTCCTTCAGTGGTGACCCGCGTGAAATATGTCAAGATCAGACGAGGATGTTCCCAGACAGCAAAAGTTATGTGGGCCGGATCTGGGCCAAATGTATGAAAACATTTGGCCCGCATTTGTAAAATGGATCCGGCCCGGTGTCTTTTTGTCCAACGGGCCAAAACTGGCCCAGATGTGGATTGCGGATCTGGATTGGATCTGGGCCGGAGGTGGGCCAGAAGTGCTACAAAACTACTGCATTCGGCCCAAATGTGGCCCAGATACGGAATCCTTGTTTAGTTTTTAGGCAAATTTGGCCCAGATGCGGCATCCTCATTTCATTTTTAGGCGGATTTGGCCCAGGTCCGGCCCAGTAGAGTAAGTCGAATCTCAAAACGCGGCCCAGATCTGGTTCAAACCCGCAATACAGATATGTACAACAGGTCTAAATAGAGCACACACAAAATATCCACATAAGTTGTTGCTTAAAAACTGTTTATTCATGAGCAAAACAAATTCAAAAATGTTAAAAAGTTAAAATTGATAACAATGATAACATAACAACCTTAATAATAAAAGAAACTACAATTACCAGAGGTATGCATCATAAATACCATGATCTGCTTCTGTATGACAGTTTCAGTGTCTTTCAGTCATTTTAAGAGTCAGTCACAGCAGAGGAAAGCGACGTCCTCACTCATCTGTGATGAATCTCCAAATGCAGGACTGTCTGTGGCAGAGATTCACCTTAGCACTTTGTGGAAGATGTGAGGTTTCAAAGTCAACTTTTATTGTCAGAACTGCAATATGTACAGGACATAAACAGGATTGAAATTGCATTTCTCTCTCAGTCCCTCGGTGCAAAAGTAACCATTTAAACACTAAAACACTAAAACATTTAATAAACATAAGCATAAAATAGTAAAAGTGTAACACTGTCCTGACAGTTACACCAACACTAAAACACTAAACATTTAATGACATAAGCATAAAATGAAATGATAAAAGTGTAATACTGTCCTGAGTTATTGCATAGTAGTATAAAAAGTATATAAAGTGTATCTATAAAATAAACTGAAGGTTCTAGCATTGACATTTGCAAAGAGTGGCAAAGCAGCATATGAGTTAATGTACACAGTATATGTATGAGGTAGTTGATGTTGGTATAGAGGCAAAGTGGCATATGCAGTAAGGCACATAAGGCACATTGGGCATCCTTAAATAAGGCTAGTCAGAGAATACTGTATATGTATCAGCAGTAGTGTAGATATAAAAGTAGTGTAAATGTAAACAGTAGTAATAAATGTAAACAGTAGTAATAAATGTAAACAGTATTAATGTAAACAGTGAATGTAAACAGTAGTATGACTATAGGCAGTAATGTAATACAAACAGTGCAAATATGAGAAGTAGTGCAAACTGAATGAGCACATGACCGAGAGTTTAGTGAATAACCCGTTTGATGACACAGAGTCCAGTGTTAAAAACTTTGTGTTGAGTGGTAATGTGTGAGAAAGTTTTTTGTGTTAAGGCAGTTCAAATGGGAGGGGAGGCAGAGCAGGCAGAGTGTTTAGCATTCTGACTGCCTGATGAACAGAGCTGTCTCTCAGTCTGCTGGTTCGAGCCTGGAGACTCCTCAGTCTCCTCCCTGATGGCAGCAGTCTGAAGCAGCTGTGTAGTGGGTGTGTGGGATCACCTGCCATGCAGTGGGCTTTCCGAGTGAGGCGTTTGCTGTGTAAGTCCTGCAGTGAGGGGAAGGAGGTGCCGACGATCTTCTCAGCTGCTCTCATGATGCGCTGGAGGCTCTTGCGGCAGGATGCAGTACATGCACCAAACCACACAGTGATGCAGCTGGTCAGGACACTTTCTATGGCACCTCTGTAGAAGGTGCACATGATGGGGGTTGAAGCTCCAGCCCTTTTCAGCTTGTGGAGAAAGTAGAGACGCTGGTGAGCCTTCTTGGCCAGTGCTGCAGTGTTCCTGCTCCAGGACAGGTCCTTTGAGACGTGCACTCCCAGGAACTTGGTGCTGTCCACTCTCTCCACTGCGGTGCTGTTGATGGTCAGAGGGGCATGTTGGGCATCCCTCTTCCTGAAGTCCACAACAATCTCCTTTGTCTTCTCCACGTTGAGAGTGAGATTGTTGTGTCCGCACCACAAGGCCAGGCGGCTCACCTCGTTCCTGTAGTCCGTCTCATCGTTGTTGCTGATGAGACCTACCACTGTTGTGTCGTCCGCAAACTTGATGAAGTGGTTGGAGCTGTATGATGGTGTGCAGTCGTGTGTTAGCAGGGTGAATAGAAGGGGGCTCAGTACACATCCTTGTGGGGTCCTCATTGCTAGCAACATTAGCATTTGGAGGTCAGACAGGAGCCTAAGAAAAGCACAAAGAAAAACAAGATTATAACCAGGCAATACCAAAAAACAATATAATAAAACAAAACAGCCAGCCACTAGGGAGCACAAGCCATTGTATCTCTTGTGCCGGTCCCAAGCCCGGGTAAATGGTGAGGGTTGTGTCAGGAATGGCATCCGATGTAAAACACTTGCCAAAACCATAATGCGAGTTCATCAAAGTGAAACCATACCAGATCGGTCGAGGCCCGGGTTAACAACGTCCGCCACCGGTGCTGTTGACAAACAGGGTGCCGGCGGAAATTGTACTACTGTTAGTCGAAGACGCCGAGGAGGAAAACGTGTCAGGAGACAGAGGGAGAGGAGGAAAGTGAAGAATGTAGGACTGAGGGTTGCAACTCTAAATGTGGGGACAATGACAGGCAAAGGTAGAGAGCTGGCTGACATGATGCAGAGAAGAAAGGTAGATGTTTTATGTGTCCAAGAGACCAAGTGGAAGGGCAGCAAGGCTCACAGTATTGGAGCAGGGTTCAAACTGTTTTACCATGGTGTGGATAGAAAGAGAAATGGAGTAGGGGTGGTCCTGAAGGAGGAGTTGGCAAAGAATGTAGTAGAGGTGAAGAGAGTGTCAGATAGGGTGATGTGTCTAAAGGTAGAAGTAGAAGGTCTGATGCTAAACATAGTAAGTGGTTATGCTCCACAGGTTGGATGTGATGGGGAGGAGAAAGATAAATTTTGGAAAGATTTGGATGAAGTGATAGAGAGTATTCCCAGGGAGGAAAGAGTGGTGATTGGAGCAGACCTGAATGGACATGTTGGTGAAGGAAACAGAGGGGATGAGGAAGTGATGGGTAGGTTTGGTGTCAAGGAAAGAAACCAGGAAGGACAGATGGTGGTGGATTTTGCCAAGAGAATGGAAATGGCTATAGTCAATACCTATTTCCAAAAGAGGGAGGAACATAGAGTGACCTATAAGAGTGGAGGAAGGAGTACACAGGTCGATTACATTCTGTGTAGAAGAGGAAACCTGAGAGAGATTGGAGACTGTAAGGTTGTAGCAGGGGAGAGCGTGGCCAGACAGCATCGGATGGTTGTGTGTAGAATGACTGTTGTTGCGAAGAAGAGAACAAGAGTAAAACCAGAGAAGAAGACCAAATGGTGGAAGCTAAAGAAAGAAGAATGTTGTGAGAAATTCAGAGACGAGCTGTTAAAGGCTCTGGGTGGTAAGAAAGAGCTTCCAAGTGACTGGGCTACTACAGCAACAGTAATTAGAGAGACAGGTAGGAAGGTACTTGGTGTGTCATCTGGACAAAGAATGGAAGATAAGGAAACCTGGTGGTGGAATAGTGAAGTGCAGGACGCCATTCAAAGAAAGAGATTAGCCAAGAAGAAATATGACTGTGAGAGGACTGAAGAGCGGAGACAGGAATATAAGGAGATGGGACATAGAGCAAAGAGGGAAGTAGCTAAGGCAAAGCAGAGGGCGTACAATGAGTTATATGGGAGACTGGACACTAAAGAGGGCGAGAAGGACTTGTACCGATTGGCAAGACAGAGGGATCAGGCTGGAAAGGATGTGCAGCAGGTTAGGCTTATTAAATATGGGAATGGGAATGTTCTAACAAGTGAGGAGAGTGTGATGGGAAGATGGAAGGATTACTTTGAGGAGCTAATGAATGAAGAGAATGAAAGAGAAAGAAGAGTGGAGGTAATAGAAACTGTGGACCAGGAAGTGGGAAAAATTAGTGAGGGTGAAGTCCGGAAAGCTCTGAAAAGAATGAAGAAGGGGAAGGCAGTAGGACCTGATGACATACCAGTGGAGGTTTGGAAATGCCTTGGAGAGATGGCAGTGAGGTTTTTGACTCAAATATTTAATGGAATATTTGAGGGTGAGAAAATGCCTGAAGAATGGAGAAGAAGTGTGCTGGTTCCCATTTTTAAGAACAAGGGTGATGTACAGAGTTGTAGCAACTACAGGGGAATTAAGTTGATGAGCCACACAATGAAGATCTGGGAGAGAGTTGTGGAAGGAAGACTTAGACAAGAGGTGACTATCTGTGAGCAGCAGTATGGTTTCATGCCAAGAAAGAGCACCACAGATGCCATCTTTGATTTGAGGATGTTGATAGAGAAGTACAGAGAGGGTCAGAAAGAACTCCATTGTGTGTTTGTGGATTTAGAAAAAGCATATGACAGGGTGCCAAGAGAGGAGGTGTGGTATTGCATGAGGAAATCTGGAGTGGCAGAAAAGTATGTTAGACTGGTACAGGACATGTATGAGGACAGCAGGACAGTGGTGAGATGTGCTGTAGGAGTGACAGATAGCTTCAAGGTGGAGGTGGGATTGCATCAAGGATCGGCTCTGAGCCCCTTCTTGTTTGCTCTGGTGATGGACCGACTAACAGATGAGGTCAGGCAGGAATCCCCATGGACTATGATGTTTGCAGATGACATTGTGATCTGTGGTGAGAATAGGGAACAGGTGGAAGAGAACTTGGAGAGGTGGAGGTATGCACTTGAAAGAAGAGGAATGAAAGTCAGCCGTAGTAAGACAGAGTACATGTGTGTGAATGAGAGGGAGGCCAGTGGAACAGTGAGGCTACAAGGAGCAGAGGTCACAAAGGTGCAGGACTTCAAGTACTTGGG